>JABCKS010000186.1:0-31425 GCA_018851325.1 Termitomyces sp. DKA19
AGCTGGGATTAAGCATTGAGTTGTGAAACTCAAGGCTCTAACTGAGCATAGCAAGGTTAGAGCCAGGATTAAGCATTAAGTTGTGAAACTCAAGGCTCTAACTGAGCGCAGCAAGGTTAGAGCTGGGATTAAGCATTGAGTTGGATATCAAAGACCTAACTGAGCACAGCGAAGTTAGGTCTGGGTCTAAGCAAAAACTACAGGCCTGTGCCGAAGGCATGGACCATAGCTTGTGTAAAGAATGGGGCAACTCCTGGGTAAAAAAGGGCTGACATAATGCTGACTAATGCTGACCAAGAACCTTCCTTTTAAAGTATTCAGCTCAGAGTTGACTCATTTTACACCACTTAACATTATATACATTAATTTTATCTGAATTTTGTTCTGAAAAGAATGTTGTATCAAAGCAAAATGAATGTTCTCTAAATTGCCTGAGATGAAGAATCACTAATAGTACTAGAATTGTTATTGGTACTTGAAACTAAATATGAGTGAGTCAAAGTAAGAGTCTGAACTATACAAACAGAAACAAGGAAAAAATATTTGTACAGTGACTTATCTTTCATTAGAATTACTTCATACCCACCAAAATCTGATCCAACTCCCTCGCAACCATCGAATTAGGTGCTCTCCTTCTCAAGTCCCTGAGTTCAAAAACACACACATGATCAACAGCACGGAAAAACAATGGACAAAGCACTCACTCCAGACCCTTCTTATCCCCCCTCTCCTTACATATTGTCCCCGCCAACCTCCATTCCCCACAAAGTACATACATCTCGGCTCTCTTCGGTCCATCACATCTTGATACATACGTCAGAGCCTCCCGTGTGTGCCCCGTATCGACAAGATGACGAACAAAGGCCTCGTAACCGATTGGGCTTCGTTTTGATTTCGAAAAGGCTTCAAGAGCTTCAAAGTCGCCTAGAGCTGTGATAGCATGGAGTTTTAGATACCAAAATCTATCTAATGATGAGAATTGTGATGACACGCATGAGGAAAAGATGTGTACCTTTTATCTGGCACCTTGAAGTCACTTTTGACCTTATCAGCCCGCTTGGACAGACCGTTGAGAATACACAATCGCATCGTCTCATTGACGCTCGTCCCAAAAAACTCGACTTTTCCGTCGACCTCTTTCTCCAGCTGTTGTTGGAACGTCAAAAGGCGGACATACTCATCCATCGTCTAACACGAACAACAAATTAGCGAAAGGAAGAGAAATATGGATGATAAACGGATATTCCTACCCTGGCTTCAAACACACGATCCTTGTCATCGGAAAAGAACTTCTGAGCAGCTTTCACGGCCGCAAGTCTTGAATTTTGGTCCTACATCGATCAGCCCCAAGTTGCCCAGTTGTGTACGGTGAACAGACCTGGAGCCTCGAAGCTTCGTCCAGCAACAAAACAGCGCTCTCTACCCATCGATCGTCTGAATAGTAAAAATCGCGAAGCATCTCCCTATTCTGCTCCCTGGCATAAACCTCCACAAGACGACTTGCAGAGATCAATTGAGGTCCACCGGACTCGATGAGTCGGAAAAAGTCTCCGATGGTCAGCCGCTTGTACAAGTTGAGAAGGACATGATAGACTGCAACCGTAAAAACCATTAGTCAGCGTCAATTGGGCCGTGAAGACAACTGAATTACCAAGATCGGTATCTCCACTATCCACGGCCTTTTCCAGCGCAAGTCGATCTTCTTTCATTGTTAGAAGGAGCGGGACCTGATCGGACGCCCTCGTTTCATGGTCCAGTAACTACACGAAATTAACGACACCCGATCTAACATCAACACTCAAATTGCAACATACCTTCGTTGCAAGCCCTGAACGCCCGGCCTCCCATGCCTTCTTCGCGATATCTGCATAACTCACATCACCCTCTCCAAGTTGCTGAAACTTCTGCACGATCATTTTGCAAACTTCGTCATCCCCGCTGAGCTCCGCATCTTTCCCCGTTCCCGTAGCAGTTGGCCGAGATCGTAATATCTTGGCAGTAGCCCAGTGTTTCAACACGGGATCAGGCTTGAGAGATAGGAACGATGATATTCGTAATGCTAAAAGATGGAGATTTCGGAATGTCAGTCGTCTAACAAGCTGAGAGGGTGATGCATAGGTGTATCTTGCGAGAAATTCAGTCTACCCGAACAGAAAGAATTCAGACATGTACTCACTGCGAGTAGGTTAAAGGGATGCCGATTTCGTAGAATCGAACGGCATTCAGGACTTTGAGCGTTTGACCCATGTTGACGAAATCTGTTGGATTATAGAGGTCAAGAAACCCGCGTCCAAATTTAGCAGCCTGGCGAAATATGATCAAATGCCGATTTTCTCTAGCCAAACAACTCAAAAACCTACGTTGAGCAACCGACGTTGCCAATACGGTTCCCATTCTTGTCCAGCCGCGTCAATACACTCGTCCACGGCAGCTGCAAGATCAGGTCGTAAAGTCCGTATACTCTCATCAGCTTTAGGCAAACGCTGCGTGAAACTCTCCCATGCAGTATATAAGATGGCCGATGGGGTTGTCGATCCAGGGCGGAAGATTGACAGGGAAGATTCTGGATTATTAGTGTCAATCAAGGTGAGACACAGAAATAATCCGGCTGCCACTCACTAGGGACTTTTTGTACCATATCACAAACATCTGGCCCGATGATTCTGACACCATCAGACTCTGTCACGGCGACTGTTGGACCAGAATGGGAAAACCTGGATCGACTATTCAATCCACTAGAATCGAAAATAAGGATGCATCGTACTTGAGTGTATCTCCATAAGGTCCCACTAGAACCACCAAGGTGTCCCAAGTGACCAGAATCGCATCATTGCCACACCATTCCACTTGTCGAATGGGTCCTTCAGCTTCATGTATTGTGTTCGTGTCAAACTCGGCCATGCTTCTTTGAAAGTCTGTTGAAACTGCCCAGAGTAAGCCAGAGAACGTGAGGAGCGCCAGTGCTTTGCCATTGGGTGATGGGGAAATATGGGTGAAGGGACCGCGTGATATTCGCTGATCTACAACTTCCAAATTATCGACGCTCAATATTGTTGAGTCTACTGATAGAAGGACTTCGACGTGTCTCGAGATATTGACGTCAGGAGGGATGACAGACCAAACATGAGGCGGTTCGGTGAGTCCTGTAGAAGTTGCATCTGATGCATGTAGATTTCCTGTTGCTGAAACTCACCAGGACTGGCCAATGTGAGTGGCCGTTCACCGTCCCAACCTTTCACTTCAAGTAGTGTCAATGCCCCGGTCATGGCCACGAAACCATTCTCCTGAATACGAGCGTCGATGAGCCCTAATTCAGCAGATTCATTTCCCAGTGAATGCTGTTGATAGTCTCCTTGCAAGTCGTATAGTCTGTAGACACCCTCTTCGTTCACAACGACTAATCTCTCGTCTCCCGTCCAGCCAAAACGAATAATCTTGCCTTGATCCCACTGCAAGTCATCAGCTTCATTCAAGCTCAGGAGATAAAAATATCCACACTAAGTGACAAGAGACCTTCTCCGGCTGGCGAATATAGTTGTATTGGTGACCTGATGAGGGAAGTCGCAGCCTGGCCAGGACCTACAGCCACGAGTTTCAAGTTATCGCGCATAACAGCTAGAGACAGAAGTATTAGGATTTCGTCTTGAAAGACCGGTATATGATGAGAAAGACCTATTGGACCCCCATGCTTACAACTCGCCACCATATAGTCGCTAAGATTCGGAAATTTGCCGGTCACCATGTAGAGTTGCTGTCTTCGGTAGAACGCGTTTCCGTCTTGCATAGCCTCCCATGTTGCTGTGGGGTGTTCGGACATCGTCGACGTCTCCATTGCAGTGTCCGCTGTTCCAAAGACACAGCGACCCTTAAGCATCTGATTTTGTCACGTGATAAGTCCTGCTTCTCTTCAAAGCACGCGGCGGTGTCAAGTCCTCGATTTCACTTACCAGAAATACACAAGGTGTCAGTGACTTGTTTGCATCCGCCAAATGTAGTGAATTACATAAATAGTGTAACCATATCGTGGCATCAAGAAAAACACAAAATTACTAAGGATCGTGTGGAAGGAAAGGCATCTTACATGTAAGATAAATTATACCAAAAAAGTAGCCATTCACTCCTCGTCGAATTCATCCGGAGGTCCTCCACTGATATCAACCTTCCCTTTTTCATTCATGTGGGCATTCTCATAGCTCGCATCAACACCAGCTTCCTTGCAAGCGCGTTCCTCCTCTTCCGCGAGTCCTAACGCGTCTTTAGGCAGCCACACAGTACGTTGTGGGCGTGACACCGCAGGATGCGCAAAGCCATAATCGTCCACAGCCTGAGGCTGGAGAGGCTGAGAACTGGTACCATCCTCATTCTTCCCAAGGACAGGTTCCTCGAGTACAGAAACATGATTTTTCTTGTCCGTTGAAGGTACCGGCTCTCTAACAGGCTGGTTACCCCACGTTCGGTCTTTGATACTAAGCGGGAGTGACTTCAAAAGGGGACCATAGGAGTTGTTGATAACAACATGGAAGCCTGCCTAAAAATGATACTAAATGCTTTGACACGGTAGAAAAACTTGGTTAACATACAGTGAGAACGATAAGTACAACCATGAGGGCGCCTTCGGGAACAGCGCTCGGATGTTTGTTCTCATTTTGCGCAAGGAAGAACAAGGCGGTTAAGCACACCTGCTGAACATAGAGACCGACAAAGATATGTTGAATGGCCTTAGGAAAGAACAAGCCCCCGGTATCACTTGTCGATGGCTGGTCATAAACCCAAAGGAAGAGGTACTTGTAAACCATGTAGAATCCAAAGAACGTAGCACAAGCCAAACCATTGATGATAGGCGAGATAATGGAGTAACCCAGTGCTTGTCGAGGTAGACTGTTTAGACAACAATAAAAGAGTAGGCATGCAGATTAGCTCACTTATAACAACAAGAAGGGTGACATTAGGGAAAGTTGTACCCCAATCCACACTACCAAGCCCAAACTTGATGCCATGAACAGAGCGAGGAGTACTTCCAAGAATGAAGAGCTTGACGTAGTAAATAACCAAAGGAACGATCTGCAAGAATCCCGCGGCAACTACAGACAGACCCTGTAGAACGATATACCTGAACATATGTGAGCCCGAGCCAGATGAGATGGACCACCAATCAGACTTACGTGAGGAAGAACGTCGAAGCTCCTGGCAGGTTCTGAGCAAGAAGAGATGGTACAGAGGTAGGATTGTTGATGATCCCAGGCAACGCCTTGATGATACCCGAACTGAGCGTGACAATGAAGAACGAGTGCTGAAATAAATATAAATACCCCGCTGAGAAAGACATACAAGTATATGCATGTGTACATACCACGACCAGGAAAAGGAAAAAACGGGTCATCAACGAGAGCTCCACGCCATTGCGCTTCGGTATGCCCTCAAAACGGGCAAAGAGACGAAGGACAATGGGCAATAGCATCATGAGGACCGCGAGGAGAACCGGAGGTAAAATACCCGCGATGATACCGACGACGACCTTCGGAAGCTTGCAAAGCCATGCCAGCCAAGAAGTGCGGACACAGAGACCGTAGACATTGGATACGATACCGACGAATGCGACTACAAATCAAGCCTTAGATGCACACATATCAGGGACAAGATCGTCCTACCAGGAATAGCCCAAAAGATAATGAGAGCGGCCGTTGCCGCCCAGCTGATTGCAATGCGAATCTGTTGCATTCTATTAGACTTCATCCTATCATCAAATCAGGCTAATCAATATAGCACCTTTCGCTCATAAGGATTCATAGAAAGATTGGACCAAATGACATCCTCGGGGGCGACCTCGATATATTTTGCACCTGACGAAAAGTTCATAAGCAGGTGGTAACCAGGGGTAAAGTCATGACATCTGCTCACTCATCCGATATGGTTCGTGATGTGTCAAAGACTGTTTTGCCAGATGTGCCGCAATCTGATTGTTGAAAGTAATAAAAGCACTGTTAATGGGTGGGTAAGACTTGGACCCCTCCTTCTTCTTCTGACCTTTGCTCGTCGTCTCTTCTTCCGTCTGGCCTTCGGTACTATCCTTGTCAATAGGATCATCACTGCGATCGCGCACGCCCAATCCGTCGTTTTCGATGACGGCTCTGCCCTCAGCCAATAGCTCCGTACAGATTCGAATTTCACTTCGGCACCACTCAATAGTATCAACCTTTTCACCCACAAAAGGGATCCAGCCGAGGCGATGCTGAGGTCTCTGATCCCTCGGAACAGAAACAACATCTAGAGACTGAGCAGCCTCTAGATCTGCAGTAATTCCACTCTTTTTCGCCTTCTTGATCGCAGCAAGGCGAAGACTGGCTGCTGTTTTCAGCAATGACGTCTCGGCAGATTCAAGTTTGTTGCACGCAGCGAGCCGCCTGTCATAGATATCTGGGAGCTCTTTGAGATTTCTGAGATAGGGTGATTAGGGGTGCCATTACCATCAGGGGTTTATGCACATTACCTATTAATCCAGACTTTCTTTACACCACCAGGAAGATCATTGAAGGTATTGTAGAGAGCTTCTGTGGACAAATACTTTGCTGGAATACCGGTCACGAGGAGGGTGTTGGCCTGAGTACTCTTGGCATGCGCCGGGCTGACGAGGAACTGTTGGCGTTTCAAGACAAAAGACTTCATCTCCTGCCGAATGTTGTATAAGATCCAGGCTGGTTTTCACGTCAGTACTATCGAAACGAGGACGAAAATTTCTAGGGCTCGCCGGTGAAAAAATACACAAGTATGATATGAGCCGCATAACGTTTTTGTTTAGTTGGTTCGATATTACCGAAAGTAAATCTGTCCAGTCCATCGCTGTTGCCGACACGCGTGTTCACGCTGTCCACAGGCATTAAAATAGCCCAAGAAAAGAACCAGATAGGAAAAAGGATCTTGGTCATCATCCGGAGAAAACGAACAAAGAAATATGCGTCCAATCCGTTTGTTCGAATGATATCATGGTAGTCCGCCTTGAAAACTCCGATAGGCCATAGAAATAATGATCTACCCAAGGATTCGACACGTTTCCTATTTACAAAAAACTTGTTAGAACCCTGTTGATAAATGTCGTGTTATAGAAAATGGAGATGTCCTGTCCCCGACGCATAATAGGGACTGTCATTAGAACACAGAGATCACTGCCTGGGGTGCACAATTTCCAACTACTCACGAGGGTGGCGGAACATAAGTTCGTGGTTCGTATATCGCCTTGAACCATGGTCGTAAAATTGTAAATGCCGCAAGTTCAGCGCCAAATACAATGGCGTTGAACACTAGGGCCGTCAGAAATGTTGCTGTCGACGCCGAAGTGGCCTGAGTGATATCAGACCTATGGAATATGTTAGACGAAAGTGAACTAAGGGGGGTCGGGGAACGTACATGGTGGGGCAAAATCTCAACTCACATGGTGGGGTCGATAAACTTATAGTAGTTTCAATTCTTGACGTCAATCGGCCGTATTCCTAATTTGGCTTGATGGCATAGCCTCAATTCGGCTGCGGATGAATATTTACAGTCCTCGCCCCTCCACACCACTCCTTTTCAACTGGTGAACCAGTGCTTAAGTGAACAAATATATACAGCGCATATGTGGGTTCACAAGCAACTCCATATTCAACATCACAATTTCATCGTATCGATCTAATTTAGGCAATCGGCACATCGGGTCAACTAGTTGATTTATCAGTTATTCATAACGATCGGCTGTACAGCGCCGTATCGCTATCCCGACTCTCCTGAGTCCTCTTGTCATCCGCTCCAGAAGCTCTATTGAAGATTTCTCGAAGATTTGGATATAGAATCGTCGAAGACATTGGATAGTCGATGAGGGCGAGAACTAGACCTCGTTAGTTTTCTTGCAGTCCATCGATGCTACTTCTGGATCCGAGCAACGTTCATCGTCTAGGGATTGTAAATCGATTCAACCTGTACCTGTCATGATGGTTACAAATAAACTCCGAGGGGTTAGTGAATAACGTATCTTGGTATTTAGGTGACTTTCATCATACCTTACCAGCATTATCACGCAATTCAATTGCATTGACCACACTGATATCTATGTATGATTTCTCTTTTAGCATGCTCTAAAGCTTCACTAAGATTCCACACGTAAAATGAAAGTCATTTTTTCGACGAAGTCTCGCTTTTGCTGGGTTGTTATCTGCCAATTTTCTGCCCGGCAAATGCCGTGGAAGGATTCTGCAACAGACTGTATTTTGCAACGCGATTTTTCGCCACTCGTAGTGCAGCAAACAATTACTGCGTGAAAATTCTTGGTCTGATCATTGACTCATACGCTATTTTTAGGAGATTCATACACGCACCTATTCTGACACGTTTTGTTTCAATCACTTCAATCATGTCGGGCTACATTTAATCTTGAACATGGTCTCAATAGTCGGAAGGTTTCCCACTCGGCGTTCACGCATTGAAAGAAACAAATGAAATGAGGTTGCGGTTTCTTAGGGATTGGGAGGGGGGCAGAGCCTGGCACTGTAGCTCAATGACCTACATCGCAAAGTGGAGAACTTTTTTTCGTTCATGCACGCATGTCATGAGTAAGCACTTGGGCGAAGCGCATTCGATAGGTATTGTATGATAGTCCAAGCCGGACTAAAGCTTTTCCTGTATCCCTCATTGTGTCAAGTTTTTTTTGTATTTGGATATCTTTAATATTTTCCATGTGAATAAATACATACCAAGTCGATGCCGCAGGCATGCCACGTTCCTTCGAATTGAATTGCATAGTCATAATAGTTGAAGATCGAAAGTCCCTGGACTACGATATACTACCCATGATAACGAGAACCACCGGGGAAAAAGACCACTGATCCCATTTATGATGTCTGGACCATCATTCGGTCGAGAACTCGGAAGACAGCCTCCTTAGCAAGGGGGGTAGACACAGTGGGACGAGGCGCTTCCCTCAACGTGTCATGTGCGACCAAGCGTGCAATAATTTCACCCTGAGAAACAGAGAGCTGAGGACCAGCAAGTACAAAGTTACCAAGGGGACAAACCAGCTCCACAACAACAGCGATTACAATAAGCCTAAGAGTACGATCGTAGTCAGACATGACCAAGGCCTTCAAGATAGTTTCTTACCAAATGACAACCCAAGTGATTCGGTTCATCTCGTTATTATTCAGATGGTCGTGGATCGCATCCAACTGATATCAGAACATGAATATCTGTCTGAAAAAGACAACACTAGAAGTGGATGCTCACGAAATCGCTGGCAACACCTAGCTTCTCATTCAGCACCTGCACCCGTCCCTTGATCTCCATATATTCCCTGACCGCTTCATATAGCTGACCTAGGCTTGCCTCGCTCCAGAACAGCTCCGGAACGTCGAGAACGTTCGAAACTAGGTTTACGTCTCGGCGTAATTTAAAGAGCCGGCCTGTAAGCTTGAGTGCATTGCGGCGGCGGAGTTGCAGTTCGCCAGATACCGCAAGTTGGGAAGGAATGGAACGGGCGAGCGGAGAGGAGAGAACTTCTTGCGCTGTTGTTTCATATCGTGCGAGAAGGGTAGATTGGGCAAGGGCGTGGGCGATGGAGAGTTTGAGGAGGTGAGAGCGGGACTTTAGGGCTATGATCGGCGTTCAGCCAATGCAGCCATACAACGAAAGGAGATAACTCACTGAAAAAGTCATTGTAGATTCTCGGATACGCGATATGAGGGTCATGCTTTGTGACATGGGCGTGAAGCTTAAATGTATGAAAGATTGCTTAGGTAACGTACGGCAAAGTGACACTCCTCAACTTCCCACTGATCCTCTTCCAGTGGACGCCTTACGATCCCCGCACGTGCGATGTCCTCTAAAATGTCGCGTTCCTGTCTTTCGTAGAGGCCAAAGAACACGACTACTCCATACTCAAAGAAAATGGCCTCTGCAACGCCTTCTTCAGATTGAGAACGCGATGGTGACTGCCAGTGAACTTTGGGCACAACAGGGCTCTCAGTGTCCGAGAACGGAGTATAGAGGGGTTCTTGTTCTGATTCGGCTTCTGATGAAATTGGTTCGTTCGTGTCGAAGAGAAGATGTCCTGCTTCGACAGGGGAAGAGGATATGTAGCCTTCGCGAGAATTGCTTGGACGAGGTATCTGGGTATTGAAATATGTTCCTTGATAACCGTCTTCTTCTGCTTCTGAGAGACCAGCTAGGATAGACTTTTCGTTGGATGATTTAGCAGGCGCGGACGAACGAACATTTGTGTCGCGGCCGTACCCCGGTAATAGTGGTAAATGATACATCTTCATTATCGCGAAAATGCGTAAGAGCAGTGTGATGAAGGCAGATGAAATGGCCCACTCACAGCATAAAGAGCTTCGTCAAAAACTCTGGGGGTAACATTATGCTCCCGCTTCAAAAATGAAGCCAACAACTTGGTTTTGAACGACTCTGCAACACAGTAAGCAGTTAACCTCTTGAATCCTGCCTCTTCTCTCTGAGCCTTCGTCATCCGTTCCGCCTGACTCTTAAACTCCCGCACACCATCCGTTTCATACCCGAGCATTAGATCCTCATCGATGAAAGGTTTGGTCTGTGGAGCGGACGGAAGCACCACAAGCTTGTGAGAGGTTTTTGATGTCCGTTGTGCCTTTGGCCCCGCAGAAGTGAGAGAAGCCCGCCGCGCAGTCTTTGCATCGTCGGTATTGGTGGAGGGTATACGTACCAAAGGGCGACGGCGTCTCCCCGGAAGCTTTGAGCTGGAAGGCATCCGAACAGGACCTGCTTGCTGGTTTGACATTTCTAACCTCAATTTCAACATATGATTCTCAGCTTGTATCGGGTGAGAGCTTTGATTTACTCACTAGTCTCCTATATAAAATTCTGAGGAAACGGCAGATATGAGTCGTAGGACACGTGTCTGATAGACGTACGACGGAAACTTATGTATGTGGTTTAAATGCCGGCAGGGCCGATCTGGGCTGATCAACGTTACATGACGTCGCATTATGTAACAGCGTACTTGGAACGATCTGTAGCAGGAGGCAACCGGAGGCGAAGCGTTACGCCAAGACTTGACCCACCCTCAGCCTGGTAGCAACCAGTGGGATGTGATGTGTTACTTTAGCAGTTTAGGCAACCAGCTCGGCACCCGATTTATAACCTCACTGAGTCAGTGACCAAGCCGGATTAAGTAGTAGGATCCGAATATTATTCGAAAACAGAGCGAGTAGGATGTAGCTACTGATTATTAGGCATGGGAAATACATTTTGCAAAACACGAGGGTTGTGCTGGCGTCGCATTGACTGCTTTCAACCAGCTTGAGACCGACAATGTCTACACAGAAAGCATCAGAAGCTGCAATGACCGAGAAAAGAGGTGTTTCACAAACCCTTGCATCGAAGTTGGGCTGCTTGGTACTCTTCTCAAGGAGGAGGTGTAGAGGATGACAAGGAATATGATGAGGCGTCAGCAGATGGGAGCGAGGCTCCACTCAATGTCCTCGTGGAACAGGTTCTCGGCATCAAAGTCTCAGATGCCGGGGCTCCCAGTCTTTTCACTATTCGGGAAGAGGACGTTGGAGAGATTGGTGAAGATGAGACCAGTCCACATGGCACAGAATATTGTGGAACCACTCTTCCCCAGAGTCTCGTTGATGGCACCGGAATGATCTGAAGCATTTGAATTGCATTCTGACTTGACTCCAGTGTAGATAAACATAAACGTTTATGGTAGAAACTGTTAATGAAATTTAATACCCACGCAGAGCAACTGGACCCCGTTTGCGTTATGATTGACGCATTAGGCAACGATTTATAACCTCCGTTATGCGTTACGGTTGCCTCCCTACAGATCGTTACAGTATGGGTCTCCACCGATATCAGGGACATAATTACCCCTTCGGAAAGTTACTGGAGGCCTGGAGCCAGGTGAAGCTATCAAGAGAATAACGATTGAAGAAGGCATAAGCCTAGGAAATGTTCTCGTGGCGAGGAGCTGCGAACAGGCAAAGAAAGTTAGAAAAATTTGGGAGGAGACAAGTTTGATATCGAATTCTGAAAAATCTAACACATACAGACGGATAAGTAATCAGAGGTTTGGAAGATGAGACTACATGTTACTCTCTGATTATTTCCTCAAATACGCAGTCCACCACTCTTCGAACAAAGAGAGACCAAGTGAAGCATCTCCACTTTCTCCAACATGCAATTCTTCGGTCTCCCTGGTATAGAGCTGACAGTCGCGAGGCCGCGTCGTTGCCCCAGTGCCGGCCGGTGCTTGGGAGTCAGGAACGATATGTCCATGTGGAAGATTGAGAATCTTGGAAAATACTAGACAGATCTCGTATTTAGTATATGGCTCTGCAGCAGAATAATGCAATATCGGAGGGATATATTTGTTGTATCCTTTAATAGTATAAATCGGAAAAAGCGATAACATGAAGTGTTCAACATTACATACCTGAAAGGCGAACAAGGAATTGTGCTATGTCGAGTACGTTTGTGGGGTACCGTGTAGCATAGTGATCCATCTTGTACACCTTCCCAGACTGATCTCGGACTACGTCGAGCAAAATGTTGATTGCAGAATCTGAGTTGTTCAGGGCAGGCCCATACCTGCGAAATTATTGAGGATGACGCGAGGAGTCCAATGAGTGATTAGAAACGTGCAAGACAGGTACGCGTAACACGATGACAGAAGCCCCACTGACAGCGAGAACAGCGACTTCTCCATCTCGCTTGGATTGCCCATAAAATTGCAAGGGATTAGTCGGAGACGAGGGAATGTATGGGGGCGAGGTTCCATCAAAGACGTAGTCTAACTCGTGAATGATCATTATCGAAATCTGATTGAAACGGACATACGAACCAGTTGAGATGTATACCAGAGTGTAAGACAGCTTTTTCGACAAGAAAGCCAGGTGTCCTGGCACCTGTGCATTTAGCTGGAGTTGAAAATGATCTTAATGACTTGCTAATTTGAGTTGGCTGTTTAAACTTGCAATACGGGTTCCTTCAGGATCCTAAATAACCATGTGCTCATCAGTGTCAGCTTCCACGCTTAGAACAAAGGAAAAGAAGGGACATCTTGTGACTTACCTTCTCTGCAACATCTGGCCGTCTTTCAGCAGCACAATGTATCACCCCTGGAAACCCGACACCAGAAATCATACTCGTGTCGAAATGAAAGTCAAATCGCGCGAGAACGCACAGTTCGGCTTGAAATCCGTCAACACTTTCTCTACCTCTGTCTCCTTCGTGAGATCGAGTTGTAATAACCCTCCGCCCGATCTTGTATGAGAGAGTCCAAGGACCTCGTGATGGGCGTTCACAAAAGCTTCACGGACCGATGTGCCCAAGACACCGGACGCCCCTACCAACGATACAATTGAGTAAGATCTCGGTTTCAGTAGTCAAAAGTGAATCAAGGTCTCACCTGTGACAATGATTCTCAACGCCATATCTAGTTGTTGAAAACACTTTCAATGGATCAGCGAGGCCCACATGTCGAAAAGGTCATGTGATTGTAACCCTGGTGTCAGCTGAAAAATGACCTCACGACCGTACGTTACTCGGTGTCCGTACATTCTGGAATTCTTGATTACGGCCAATTCTCTCAGCATGCGAGCGTGTCTTCTATCTGTTCGCTGATGATCTGCATTATTTTACCGATAACAGTAGGGTTTGATTGTCAAATCTTAGATCTCTTTGGCTTGTCTCCAACATAGTTTTATTCCCAAGCTTACAGGAAAATTTGTAATAGTGGGTATCGTTCAAATGATGTGCGAGGCATATCTTGAGACTTTTCCCAGTTTGGTCGATAATTTGAAGTACATGCCCAGAACACACTTCGCAACGTCCCAAGAGACCATCATTTCGCTGTAGTTTGCTCAAGGAAGCTCCGGGACACCGGGATCACTCGGATTTCTATTACCCTGCAAACTTTGTATTTGGGACTCTTTTGCGAAACTTCTCTCTTGATGTGTGGCGGCTCTGTTCCTGTCTTCTGCAACAAGTCCTGCGCAATCGAAAACACGTCAGATATGACTCAAACGGGAGTGACTGCATTCAGGGATTACATATATTGACTCCGCTCCCCGTTCAACCCTTTTTTGCGTCTCAAAGAGCCTCTTCATATTCAACTCTTCCCTTCTAATTGCGCGTCTTTGATAACTACGTGACTGATTACGAAGTCCCGACTTTCGGCCAAGTATAAAGCAACAGAGCGTCCGGGGTATCCCAAGCATGCCGAAGCTACGATCAATCTACTCCTGGGTATCTGACAGAAGCTCGATGCCTGCACGTTTCAAGTCTTTCTACATTGATGATGCTCCAGGATGATTGTAAACTTCAACCCCTGCTAGAGACGTAAGTTTCTCCGCGATCGAACGAATCAATTGATGGTGCGAGACAGACAAGAGGACAGGAATTCTTCTTGACCGCATGGGCCGTGTCATCTTCCCTAGCTGGAACTAGTCGCTCTCATCTCATTGATCACTCAAACTCGGCCAACCCGTGATACTGGGACGATGCCTCCTACTATGTTGCACACTTTCTCCACTACACGTTGTCCAAATACCCTATCTCGCTTATCAAGAACTCTAGAAGCTACGTAAATCATCCAGAGTAGTTATGCTATTTGGCTGGTTTTTCGCAATTGAGTATATCCTTTCACCCAGGGTCATTTACATCGGGATCGACTGACTGTCAATCCTGTAGTACTCCAGTGCGGTAATGGTTTCTATGCCGCCGGTTTCTTGGCCGACGTTACTGATCAATTTCCCGCTTCGAGATATTCCTGCTCCCTTTGTCGCGCTTACATATCGTTTGCAGGTAATAGAACCTTTCGGTCATGTATTACCTTCTAACTTGCTATATTGGCCTCTGGAGTTCGTCAAGCAGCCATCCTTTGAGAGAATCATGGTATCAAGGCTATCGACATTACAGGTCAGAAGAGCACTTCATCTGATGATGTCTCCAAGACTACCATCGCCATCATTTTCCTCAAGAAATACGGAAACGGAAACAAGGCAAGAACGAAAACTCGTGGATGAGTCATGTTGATACTAGTATGCCGAATCTGATGTCAATGAATGACGTATTGTTTCCTCTCGAGTGTCAAACAAACGTGAGATTATTGACAGAAATGCTACCACTTCCCTCAAACTGCTAGACGGATTTGACTGGTCTTTCGCCGTTCTTTCACCTAGGCCATCAAAGGCAGATTATCTCCTTGATTGTCACTCCGATACCTGTTAGTTCTTCTAGAAGGAACGTGCGATATATATATATGCTACTGAAATGTGGGGTTGTATTCGTCGACATTTCACCGCTACGCTGTCTTCATATATGCTGTCACAATCATGCGCGGAAGTTTGACATCCACTGGTGACTGTCGTTCACCGCCATCATCTAGATTCTCTCCAAGAAGTGCAACGCTTGCGTACTCACATACGTCGATATACCGGTACGTCTGGCGCTTTTGCATCGAACATATACTATGACAAGTTACAATCTCTATTAGGTCCCGTCAGATACAACTTAACCTTGACAGTCTATATATCAAAATATCTCAGACGAATGACCAGAAGAGGCCTTCGGCAGTAT
The DNA here is from genome assembly GCA_018851325.1 of Termitomyces sp. DKA19. Classification (NCBI taxonomy): domain Eukaryota; kingdom Fungi; phylum Basidiomycota; class Agaricomycetes; order Agaricales; family Lyophyllaceae; genus Termitomyces; species Termitomyces sp. DKA19. The sequence continues at coordinate 15,586 of JABCKS010000186.1, forward strand.
TTAATAACCATGACCCGATCCAAGGCAAGGTTATCCTTGATCGTAGTTGTCATCACACCGGAAGACTGTCAATATGTGTGAGAATTTGCCGTTTAACGCAAAACCCAACACTCATTCTGAGAAAGATTGAGGGCGCCTTCAATTATTATTCCACAGTCTACGTGGAGGACGATGGACTCGGAAGGTGCTCCACTTCTCAAAAGTGGAGATACGTCTTCTTCTCTTCATCGACCATCATCCCCGTCTCGCCTGGGGTCAAATCGTCGTCTCGATCACCCATACGTGACGCGTTGTTTCGGCGCAGAACCAGTGCCTCCAGCCGCGATTCGAATGTTAGGCCTGTGGATAGACATTTTTCTTTCGCCTTTCAATTACCTCGAAGCAGTCGGCCGGGTGAACAAATGCCTCCATCATCCACCAGCTCTCAGGTCCCAGGGTCTATGTACGTGTCCTATAGGATCAAGGTAGTTTGGGAAGCCGCCACTGCAATGAGTTCTCCATCCGTGTATGTACACAAATTTCCTTTCTTCAAATTGCATGCTAATCGTGTAGAGTAGATTGAGGATACCAATTTTGTTCTTTCCCGATCATGATCCTCAAGACAACGTTGCTTTATCGGAAAATCCTCACTCTTGGTTGGAAATGCCTCTCAAATCGGATCGGTCCAAACTTTTTAGATGTGCAGTGAGTTTCCTGGTTCGTCTTCGTCTCGAGATTTTAAGTTATTTCAGGTTACCTTGCCTGTCTTGGTCACGTTCTCTCGCCCGTCGCCCATTCCCTACTTTGTCGTCTTCACAACAACACCTCGGTCTCCAGCTCTGGCTCATGAGATTGCCACAGATGCGACGATTACTGTGTCCCTTCTTCGGCAAGTCGTTGTCACCGAACAAGTTGTACCCCTCCCGACGCTACCGACTACACCTTCGAGCTCGAGCCTGGAGTCAGATATCCTGCGAAATAACCCTCTCAAGTACGTTGAAACAGGCGGTCAGTCACCCGTCCGGGCCATCAAGACTCTTGTAGAAACGCCGGAGTTACAGGACAAGCCACCACCTGTAATGCCAAACCGCACTTTCACAGAAACTACGCTTTTGCAGAGCAGTATGAACATCGGCTTTCCCAAACGACCACGTCTCCGGTTTGACGGGCGGGGTCACCCCTCGCTAAAGGACTACGCAGCTCTCCCAGATGGTCTTTACAAAAGCAAGATTCTCGTACCAGAAGATATTCTTCCATGTATTGATTGGGCAGGACTAAGTGTCAAGGTACTGGCGTTGATGTTTGCTCTGCTCGTCAAGTTCGCTTACATTTGACAGTATTATCTCGACATCTCAGTGCTCGTTGGTTTGAATGATTTCCACGCTCGAGTCCCTGTTCGAATAATGTGACTAAAGCTCCGATTTTCGATTTATTTGTTCTTTCTTAAAGTCAGTCTGAGTATACTGCATATATGATAAGTATGTATGCAGGTAAATAGTAGCTGATGATATTGGAAACTCGTCAATCTTTTGCCAAGGCACGGCTGATGTTTCCTGACAATCACAATTGCATGTATGAATTCCCAATTATGCAATCTAACAGTAAATTACAGATTGGCGTCTCTACCTACCAATAATTCTGAATAGGTGGTAGTCATGTCCGACTCAGCAACGTCCGCGCGTTATTCGTTTGCTTATGACTGCCGTGTATACCTTTGATGTCTTTCCTGTGTGTTCGACGTGCTTCATTATGTCCCACAGCAGCAGCTGTCTTTGCTAGCGTGTATTTTTTTCTTCTTTTCGTTCTATCATTTTCTCTCAGGACCATCCTTTACAACATAGTCTGACCTGAACTTGTCTGAGGAAGACATGACACTTCAGGACCATCCTTTACAGCATAGCCTGACCTGAACTTGTCTGAGGTAGACATGACACTGATGTCTCGGCTAACACGAAAGAACGTCTTCCAATCTTGGATGTCCATGGGACATCTTGAAGACAATGGCACCGACGACCAGGCCTGTACATGACTCAGAAGCGATATCGGCAATCCAATCAGAAGCATGCCTGTAGCTCAACGCAATCTACTGATAATCCCAATACCGACACAAAACACGAGTTATTGAGATGTCTTCACGTCTAGCCCATCCTTTTCAAGCATCGAGAGATGCTTTACGACATTTTTATGAGCTCAGGATAGACTTAGAGACATTCCCATTGTGTATAAATAGGTTGTCACGTATTCTACTGTATCCATAACACAATAATTGTCTGCCGAAAATAATGTCAAGGCTTACACTCCCGGCCTTGAACTTGGACTGCATGCCCTCCAATTATGGATTTTCTACATCTCCTGCCTTTACAGTATGACTTCGTGGAATGCAGGCCGAAGTCTTATCCAAGCACCGCCATCCTTCCCGCCAAGCTCAATTATCCCCGCTTCTTTTGCCATTAAAGCATACTGCGAGAATTTCTTGACGCCTGCATTTTCGTAGACGTCAGCGTGCTTCTTGACCAGTGCTGCACCAACTTGGGAGCGAAGGGGTTGAAGGACCCCTTTGGAACGAAGAGATCGAAGATTCTCAACTAAAGGCCTATGAATCGCAGGAATTGCCAGTGCTGTGCTGTGGGATTCAGTGGATGTGGAAGAAAACGCGGCCCCGAAAGCTACTTGGTCAGAAGCAGCCTCAAGAGGTTGTGCCTTCAGAGAATCTGAGGACAATGCTGAAGCCGTAACGTTAGCAAGAGAAACATCAAGAACTGGAGGTGGGTGATTCAGTTGCACAACGTCATGATGGTCTATGGAAACAATGTCAGATGAGATTGTAACTGAAGACGGCTGGATGTGTAAAGGATTCTCTGGAGCCTGAACGTCAAAGTCCTCAATCACTGCGGAGTTGACCCTCGAGGTCTCTGTCGCCGTTGGTTTTGTAGAATTCATGTTGGCCTCAAAATCCTTCTGAGTCCTTCCATTCAATGGGCGACTAATTGCTAGCCTGGAAGGCCATTGAGACGAGCTATACTTGTGGCCACTACCATGACTCATCTGAAGATTATGTTCGCAATTGGACAGCTGCCCATTGACCGATTGTTTTAATCTTCGATCATCTGCCTGGAGACCGTTCTCATCTTCGACGATGGCATCGCCTTGTGATGTGTTATGACCAGCATACAGAACATCATGGTACCAGTCCAGGCATTGAGATGCCTGAGCTTCCAAGCTCGCATGAACCATATCCGAAGAAACCAGCACGATTTTGAATCCCCGCATTCGCAGAGTCGACATCGCATAGGCAAAGCTGCGGTCTCTAGAAATCAAAATTATGGTAGCCAGAGCCGGTTGAGGGTTATCGATAGCATACGCAAGCATGTCCACTATTTTCAAAGTATGGATTCTAGATAAAATTTAAAGTAAGATCCACTGTGAGACTCACCAAGCATGGTCCTTTCGACCGCGTTATCATGAACATTCTTCTTGGGACAATCGGTTATCGTTATTCCAGATATCTGAAGCTCTAGCCGGATTTCAGAAAGCTTCGAATCTAAGGGTTCGAGAAGCTCATTCGAATTAAAGTAGGCCCTGATCTGTCTAATAACGCCATAGGTGAGTGCAGCGAAGCGAATGCTTTGTGCGATGTCATATCCTCTGGCATCAGCCGACAATTTACAACTCGCTATGAGTAATCAGTAGACTGGATCTCGCCTTACCCTGTGCAATCGACTCACCATAGTCCCAGAAGACTGCTACATTTTTGGGCTGCATTTTTTCCTTCAGGGGAACTCCGAGTACTTGACACAAGAGCCCGACTCCGCTTTGGTGTCCAATAATAAACGAGTCTTCAAGTAGTCTAAACGAGCGCGTGAGAAAATGTGTGATTTGAAGCATCCCAATTCCAGTTCCGGAATGAATGAATGAATGAACTCTGTCTATACCACCGGCAAGCCACAATGCTGGGCTAAGAGGCGGGGGTAAAGTCGTGGTGGTCGTACTCCGGTGATGTAATGGTGTATTCGTAGTGCCGAAAGCGGTTGTACTCGTACATTGTATTGTTGGGTATTGGAACTTGCCTCGCAGAGTTACTCCAGTTCGGATGCGGGTGATTGATTACCATGGCCAATGATGTTTTCTAATGAAATAGTAAGAAAGAACGCTGTTATGTCATTCCCACTGCATATGTTTCATGGGTAACAAGACATTAGACAGTGGAAAATGCAAGACAAAAAGCTATAAATGGCACGACAAATTTCTTCCAATTTTCCACAGTAGAAACACCTTCCAGAACCAACAGTGTTAATCAGTGCCCAATTTAGTCCCTACTTACCCAGCTATGAATGGTTTCTCATGATTGACTGTGCTGACAAGTACACTTAATTAGATGCTCTATAATCAGCTTACTTGTCCTCGATTTCACAAGACACTGCCCGAGCCAGCTCTCCTAAAGTCTCAAAGTACCAACTCCACCCATATTCTCTGCCAGTGTCAGGTGGTGTAGGGCGCCAGGATGCACCCTGACGGTCAATCCACACACTTTTGATACCAAGCTCTTCCGCGGGGTCGATGATCATGAGTCAGACTCTGGGCAACAATCAACGTCTTGGCTTTAATGTCATCGAGAGTCGGCGGTGTAGCAGGCATGATAGCGTTATTCAAGCCAGGCGTCGTGAGCAAATAAGGCTCGGAACGAATTGCCTCTAGTGCAGTAATGAAGCCTGCATGTGCAGGCTTGTATGCGCAAGCGTCCTGTGCCGTCAGGATGAGCGAGAATGGGGACTGAGAACCGGGTGTCAGACGTGGTAACCAAAAATCGCAATGTTGAGCGAGGGGCGACTATAGAGTGGCGACGCTTGCTGACTATCATCTGTGGTGGCTAATGGAAAGGTGCCCTCGGAGAGATAACCATGGGTATACGCGAATGAAGCATGATCAACATTCGAGAGAACGATAAGGTGGAAATGTTCGGAAAGTTACTTGAGTGCTTTTGCACTGTCTGGAAATGGTTTCCATTTTTTGATTGATTTGCCGAAAATTGTGTGCTCATTTTCGGTGTCTGGGTGGTGTGGAACCTGATGTTGAAGACTCTCCGAGAGCATCTGGATTTCCAGCAGATGTGCCTTCAAAGGTTTTACCCTTATCTCCTAATCCGTTCTCTGCAGCAACTAAACGTGCTTCGAGCACCTCATGTGCTTTTGCGAGAAGATCGGAGTACAGCATTGTCGGTTGTTGGGCTTGTATGTCTCCTTCCACCGAAAGAAAAGCACGTATGGCATCGTCGCGAGACCACTCTGAGGCCGAGGAGAATCGAGAGAGCAGGGGTTGCAGTGCAGTATAGAGCCCGCTTTCCCAATCAGCCAAGGTGCCGTAGACATCAAAGATCATGTATCTAAAATTGGTGAGCTTGAGAGGAGTATCAGAAGTCATGTTGCAAATCAACGATAGGGTATTGGACAGCTTTGTTCAAAGAGTCTGGCTTTTATGTAGCAGTGGTTGAAACGAATGATCGATCTTCCATGACAAGTGTGGCATTTGACATGAGACACGACATAAGTACGACCTGCAATGGTGATTGATGGCTTCGAAGTTGAAACAATACTTTTTCTCAACGGCTCCAACAGCAATCTTTTGGTCTCAAGAGCGCGTACAATGTTGAGTGGGAGCATCCTCTATACCAGTCCTACTTTGCCCGCTTGAGTGTATAGTAAGGAATTGAAAGCATAAAGCGGAATTGCAGTGGGACCCAGCGGAGCCGGAAATCAAGTAAAGGCAGGAGCTTCTGCAGTATGAATCGATTTGGACTGACAAACTTCTACGCCTTGGCACCAAAAAAGGATTGGAGATGGTTTGCAGTTGTTATGTATGCTGATGTACACTGCTGGCCAATAATAATTTTTCTAGAAAGAGAGAAAAGAAAGCTGTCATACCATTTCCAAACGGTGAATTTCTAATTGAAAGAGGCTCAAAATAATGGAAAGAGGCTCAAGATAATGAAAAGAGGCTCAAGATAATAAAAAGAGGCTCTAGATAATGGAAAGAGGCTCTAGATAATGGAAAGAAGCTCTAGATAATGGAAAGAAGCTCTAGATAATGGAAAGAGGCTCGAAAGAAATGGTATGATAGCTTTCTTTTTTCCATCTTTCCAAGTGGAATAGATTCCAGCGCTAGCAGTGGTAGTAATGAGGAAATTTCGCCCTCGACTCCAGCTTAACTCCTCCAGCTTCCTCTACAAAACAGGCAGATCTCGTCATGGTGAGTTACTCTCTGAACGTCTGATTTATTATCGGTGCTTTCCTCATCTTCTCGAATTCAATGCCTCCAAGAAATCTTTCCGGTGTTCACGCTCACTTTTCATGCCTCAGATCATTCCTGTCCGTTGCTTTTCATATGGAAAAGTCATCGGTGACAAGTGAACCTCGTATTTGGAGCTTTCCGCCAAAGACATAAGCGAAGGTAGGTCCTATTTATTGTATAGGTGCACCTGACTTCATGCTAAGTCATCCCGCTTGTCTTGTTTAAGTGATGCCCTCGACATGAGCTCCAGCTCAAAGCCTTAGATCGGCCTCATTTGTGATCGGCCTCATCAACGTCGAACGTGTGCGTTGCCATCGCAATCGGATCTACAAGGACTGCAGAAGTGTGACTGTACATGTATATCCCCACCACACACGTTCTATATATATATGATGTGGAGGATGCAGAGATTGTTCGTTGTGATTGTCTGGATGAAACTCGTCTCTGTTGTAGAGACATATCATCACGGATGCGGAAAGCTTTAGATAATGACCTAAAAGCTATGTACCCGGAAACAACTTGATATCAGTCGATCAGCCGCATTTCAAATTTCCGTTCAATGTCCAAGGCCGGCTCCCCGTTCAATTCGTTCTCTAGTTGTCGAGTTGAAAGATTGGCCTGTCCATATGTAGAGTACCATTAGAATCGATTCCAATGTCCCGGATGTGTTTCTGTGCCCTTACCTTCCCAATCCAGAGGCGCAAGTTTTCACGGTGGATACATCGAGTTGACAAGGAGATCGACTTATCGCATCTCTTTCTTTCAACATCTCGCATGGAGATAGAACATGAAGGCCCGTGGAAAGTTCTTTTGAGAAGGCAAGTGCGGGACTTTCCTAAGAAGCGCTCGTCGGATTCTTATGACTCCGAGCAACGCTGAACTGATGTAACCAAAACTCCGCTAAGTATGGACACGTTCGTTCCATCTGGCCTCAAACTATAAATGCATTCGAACAAGACTGATCAATGCTAATTTTTCCTTCGCCGTCCCCAAGTCCTCTCTGACTGCTTTGTATGCAAATCCTCTCTCGAGCCCGCCCAGCGTCTGCTCTTAAACTTTTATCCCCTATCTCTCCCTCAAAGTTATCCTCGATGGCTCTGTATTTGAATGTCGTCGGTTTCATCTCAAAAATCCGACAATACCCACCTCGGCCCAAGCCTTATCATATCGAGTCCTCGTCAGGAGAGCCGCAAACACACCCAGATCTTACCTTCAACACGCATGAGAAGACTGGGCCTTACGAGTTGAATGAGACATACCTATGCAGTGATGCGGTGGATATGAAACTTTTGCTAAGGTTGACACGGAACACACTCCTTGAACATGTTTGCTATGATGAGCTGAATACTCTTGTCGATGAGCAGTAAGTCCAGTCTTGGCTTATGGTAAGGAGTGGATATGATAAGTTTGTTCTTTTACAGGTGGAAGTATACAATTTGTTGTCGGAAAAACAAGCATTCGAGAACCTTTCGTGTTCAGGTGAGATTGACATTCGAAGGGTGATTCTTGCTGTTTCCTGACTCTGGCTCCTCAAGCTCTCCTATTCTGCATGTTGTGCTCAATCTACCAAATCCGATCCCCATCAACCCGTTGCGCTCGATAAAATTAAGAGCGTTCCAGGCTTGATGACGATCCGCGAGCGGAGTCATTAAACACCCGGTCCTTCCCTCCAAGTGGCTCGTTGAAGCCCGGACTTGGTTCTCTTACCATTATCTATCTCAATTGTACCAACAGGACAGTTATTATTGGACGAATATCGGACGTTCATGTTTTTCTTACACCAGATCAATCATCCACCTGTACCATTTACACAACCTTGACTCGCAACTCCCATATTCTCTGTGTACTACTATCACGCCATCCACTGATTACTTACAATCTAGACAATCCGTCAATAATTCATCGTAGCTGCACACTTATGAGAATTTGTTCGCCTGAATACGAAGTTCGTTTCCGTGACTGACCAATGGCATGAAGGTCATTGTGACGCCGACTTAAAGCTTGGACACGACTTCGCGGGTGTCTGGTAACATGGTAATTTGTTGACGAGGCTAAATGTTACTGACAAAATACGAGGTTTAAGGGGCTCTTAAACGTTGAAGTCTTGTCTTTCACTTTCTTTTCCCACCTATATTCAACACATGTCGGTGCATCCCGACGAACTCAGCCACATCATTCTTTGCCTTGACAAATCAGTCCCAGAATAACTATAACGCTGCCCCTAGTTGGCCTAAACGTCAGACAACCGCTTTTGCTTCCGATAGACAATAGCTTTTGTTTCAATACAAAGATGCGTAGCGGGGTTGTCGCGGACTCGCGCAGTTTCAAGGAATGTGTCTGGGCTCTTTGATCGTTGGGCAGATTCAGAAGTGACAGAGTCCAGGATGACTACAACTGAAACATTATCATGGACATGCGACCCCAAGAATTGAAAATATCTTAGGGTAAGGTTCAGGAGCACTGTCGTTGCGTTCATTCGTATTTATAGATGTTGTCATTTACGGTCAGCAGTCCCGCACGGATCTCAAGGAAAGAGGAATACTTATCAGTAAACATCATCTTACCTCCAGGAAAGCATAAATGACGTCCCGTCAGGCCTCCATGGTTTACATTACTTTCTCGATGCTCCTTCTCTACGAACACAGATCTACAACATCATATGACCAAAAAGAAGACGACACAACCAACGTACCCGGAAATTCTTCATTGTGTAGTCCTGGTCAGCAGAGAGAAGCATGTATTAAAGAATCTTCTTCGAGACATGCCAATTGAATGAAGGTCCTTATGTTCCATAACCACCGAGCGCCCATATCCCAATAAACTTGAATATCTCAGTAAGCGAATTTGGGACCTTGGGATCGAAGAGATGACGAGAATACACCCTCCCTTCAAGAAAAGCGGTACCTCTCAATGGTTGTGTCAGTTGAAATTTGAGGCATAAGCAAATTTTTGTCGCATCATTCTACCTTCTCTATCGAAACTTCTAGACAGAAGATTTGAGTGTCTGATCAAAGATGAAATATGGCGTACAACAGGACAACGACTCGGTACAACGTAGAAATAACAATTTGCAATTCAAAATCCACGTAAAACATACAGACGAAAATGCCAAACGTGCTTACTAAGGATCAGTCAATTCGGACAAGGGTGGTTAACGGACTTTATTTGGGGTAGTGAGTGAGATAGAACGGTCACGAGTCATTTCTAGACCACTTACCAACAGAGGGAAAATAGTGATAAATTTCAGTGTGGAGTATCATCATAGGCCGGTGGCAGAACCGACGACTCCTCCATCTGAGCCTGTGCCCGCAGATTCTCAGTGTGGAGACGAAGAACCTCAGCCTGAAGCTCTTCGACCTTCACTTCTAAGGGCTGTACCTGCCGCACAGTTTGCTGCAGTCGTGTGACCTTCAATTCAGTCTCCCTAAGGCTTCCCTTCAGCTGATCATTCTCCGCCGTCACATCCTTTAAGACCCTCTGCAGTTCAACCTCCTCACTCGATCTCTGTAGCTCAGCTACCAACTGTTCAAGGTCATGGATTTGGGAAGTAAGATACTTATTCACACGTCGCAGTTCCTCTTTCTCAGCATGTCCATTCGTCGAAAGGAGCAGGTTCGCAGTGGAGTTTTCCATCTGACGCAGACGCTGCTTGAGGCTCTCGTTCTCGCGCGTGATGTCATTCATCAGGATCTCCATTTCAGGAATCGCGCGAGAATTCGAAGCGGATCTCGCAATGGCTTGTTGAAGGGTTTCCGTGCGATTCTTAAATTCTTCTTTGTCCCTTTCCAAGATTTCTATTTTCCTCTTCATGTTCTCCACTTCAATCGCCGCGCGGCGAGACTGAGTCGCGACTGTTTCCCGGGCCTCGTGAAGACATTGTCTGAGATTCCTGTTCTCTTTGAATGCATTATTCAGACGCCTCGTTACATCCTCCAACTGTGGTCCCAGCTGTTCCAGCTCGGAAACACGTCGCTCGAGCTCAGCGTTGTTAATCTCCAACTGTTCCACCCTCGAGATGGCCTCGTTGGACTGGAGCAGATCTGAAGTGATCTGTTCCATCTCCCGAATCTGCATAAGCAATCGAGCTTTGTCTTGAAAGAGTGTATCGTTCTTCCTTCGCACGTCATGTAACGCGTCTATCTGTGACATGAGGTCCTTGATGTTGATTGAAAGGCGAAAATATTTTTCTTCCAATGATCGGTGTCGTTCTAGAGAAACATGACCACTCGCAACGAAAGGGTCTTGCTGATCTGCGATCTGGGCTGAGAGCTTTTCGACCTCTGATGACAGATGATCGTGCTGTTGTTCAAGGGCTCGATATTGCTGGAGAGAAACTGTCTGAGGCTCGGGTTCACATTTTGCAACTGGTGGAGTCTCGACATCTATCTCTCTGACTACTCAGCATCAAGGACTGTGTCATGACCGTCTGCAAGGCAACTTACCTGGCGGTCTTGCAATGGAATGACGATTCCAAAGAACAGGCGGTACCCTGGAAGGTATAGTCTTGCCCTCTTCACTTGCGTTGGATAATACAATGGAGTAGATCTAAAGAGTACGTACGTACCTTTGAATGCCGAGACAGAGTGGCGTTGGTCTGAGTATACGGGTTTGGGAGATAATGGTGGACTTCCGCTGGTGTTGACTTTATGCGATCGAACGACGGGTTTTTGGCGGCAAGAAGATGAGGTTGATCGTCGTAAAGGAGTATCTAGATATTGATATCTAACAGGAGGATGTATCAGGGAGGTAGGCAAAGCGGCCGACAACTCGACGCCATTGATTCTCTGCTCAATCAAATGCATAGCGATAACAAATTCATCACGAGTGAGGCAGGAATCGTGATTCAAGTCCGAAAGATTCCTTGAAAAGCTGTCAGTTGATTTCGAGACGAATAAAATTTCCATCACCAGATCTGAGCCAAATCCTCTGGTGTCAGTTTGAATCCCTGCATGAACTCTGCAACTACGTCCTTCTCAATGTGTCCGACCTTCAATGTATCCAGTTCGTCAAAATATTGTTCAGCATTCGCCTTCACTGACGAGCTGACGCCCCAGCTATCGGCACTCGCAAAGACAGGAGCAGACAGAGGTGCTTTTTCCATAGGCACTGTAAGAGTTGATATAGGCGATGGAGGTGGCGGTGTCTGCTTTTTAGACAGGACTGGAACGCACATCGAAGGTGGCATTCTCGGCGAGACTGGGGCTGAACGAATCTGTTCGTAAACTTGAGAAGGCGTAGTCGGCGGTATTGTGGACAGTTCGCCTGTTTGTACGCATTGCATTAGATAAAATGCTAATGCGAAGTCGTATCTGTCTAGAGCGCCTCTTTTGCGAGTGTCTGCAACATCCCTGATTCGAAGGCTGGTGAACACGATAGTATGTAAACTCTATTTTCGAGTAGAACGCACCAGATCTTCCAGATATCCTTCGGTGTCATATCAAACATCAAGAAAGCGTCCCTTGCCTTGTCTCCTACGAGAGATTCAAATAAGATGACTTCACTTTGATATCAAGTGCTCACCCTCGAGAAGACCATAAACGGGACCACATGCCTCAAAAAGCTTCTGAGACGCATTCCTGATGCTCTCAGTAAATGGAGGCCAGTTCAATGGTTCAGCATCGCTCTCAGTGACCTTGATTTCGGGTGACAGACCATCTATAACGACTGAATTCAAGGTAACCCCGGCATCAAGCATTCCTCACCTTCATCCATCAGATTAGCAGTCACTTTTTCACCACTTTGTCAATTAATGAGATGAAGAGCAATAGCTTCACCTTTCTTCGAGAAAGATATTCACACTTGTCCACAGGATCCCAGATCGCACCCAGATTGAATAGTGGAAGATCGACTGCCACAGGTGACTCAAAAAATACCTCTACTGTGGTATTCCTTTAATGAATCCAGGACGCGAACGACCAGCTCGTCCGTAGATCTGCACAATAAATCCTAATTCTTTATCCGTTGGAAGTGAAGAGACACTAGAGGACGGACAGTGATTGAACTCCGATGTGTTATAACCTATTGTGGTTCAAAGGTCGGTAGAAAGCCACATAACCCACTGGAGATGAAGGCAGTCAGAAAGCAAACGTCTGTTCTAATCCAGCTGTGCCCTGTATTGAATCAATCAGTTGGAAGTCAGTTGACATGTACAGTTACAGGCCGGCCGGCCGGAGCCTTTAATATGCTCTGTTTGTACGTCATTAGTAAACCTATATTTTTATCAGTTGCTGTGGTTTTTCTCAAGGCAGTGGCATTACTTGAAAATTGCAATCACATGGTCAACATTGGTAAGAAACGCCTCTTTGAGGTTACCTGATATACAGTGATGATGCCATTGTATTAATACAAGAGAACAGACGATGCGATATCCGAGAATTGGTTCATAGCACGTACAATGAGATAGTGAAGAATGTGATGGTATGTTCATTGAGATGGAAGGTATAAATGTAAAGACTGGCGAAGTATAGTGGTCATAAGGATCATAAGTGTGTAATCGTGCATGAGTGGATAAATCGTTATGAAGGCCATGAGAAGCATTCAAAGATATTAAAGCTTGACAGATTTTCAGGCATCGCATGCGCCGTAGTCGACGTACTGATCCATCTCACAGTCGTTGAACAGATGAGACGGACTGATCAAAATACCTGAAGGGCCGGGAGTTGGAGGTGGAAGCTTAGTGTTTGCATCTCCACTCATCGCAAGATCCTCATACATAGGAGAAAAGTCGAATTTCCAGTTATTATTGGCGACTTCAGGTTGTATGGGGTACCCAACATAAGAGAGTTCCAAGGGGCCGAGGTAGTTGGAATTGTTGAAGTTCCAAGTTTGGATCTCTGAAAACGACGTTGAGAGGGCGTAAAAGCTGGAAGAACTGAGAAATTCCTCGAAGCCTTCACTATTGGAATCGTTTTTCAAGTGAGGAACAGATATTGTATCGAGATAGCTTCCGACAGTGGCAGGCTGAGAATCAAAGCAGAACGGCTCATTGCCAATGTCGAAGTTCGGGGGCCGCAAGGAAGAGGGTGATATCAATCCCCTCATATCCGAGTTATTGTTCCATTCCTGGACAACGAATACAAGATCAAAATATTTTCTCCATGCAATCGAACAGGAATACGTACCTTTTCGGATTTTAAAGGGGATAACTCCAGGGGAGGGATCTCAGAAGTAGGCACAAATGCCGTTTCGAAGGACCAGTTAGCAGAGAAAACTGGTTGCGATTGTGACACGGTGCCCAGGCCGGGAAGCTCGCTCACCATTTCTTCAATTCGAGGAACGACAGGGGAGGTAGGGGTAAGGGAAGGCAGTGTAGATGAGGGTATAGTTGGTTTAACCTTCATCTGTGATGGACAACGAGAGTCGCGGTGGGTAGATGGCGGAAGGACAAGAGACTTCTTGACGGATAGCTGTGTCTTCTTTTTCTTCGCGACAGAGTTTCTCCGCTTCACAGTGCCCAACTTTGAACCCGGAGAATAGGTATAGTGAGGGAACATTGCCTGGTGCTCTTGTTTTTCCTTGTCCGCCGCCAGCTGGAATGGTCTCTTCTTTTCATCAGGCAGCGCCTTCCAAGCTTTACCGGCGTCAACACTGATTTGGTTCTGATCACTGCCACCGCACGTTTGATAGAAGTGAGATCGGAAAAGGATGAAGGCGTTTTTAGGGCGGGGAACATAATCAGAATCAGAGTGATGAGTGGCTTTGGTTTTTCCTTTAAATTTGCGCACGGGATAGATTCCGAAGTCAGAGTCGACAGAGACAACAGAGGGTGATGTCGCGCTGGAGTGAGGAGAAGGCATCTCGCTTTGAGTGGGAGTGTTGAGCAGTATTTCTGCGTAGGGAGGAACCTCCCATCCGTCCTCTATAATCAATTGGTTATTTGATGATAGTGGCAATGAGAAGTAAAGAGACATACCATCATATACAGTCGTGGACTTGCTCCATATCCTTCCAGAGGATCTGCGAGACTTGACGTTGCGAAAAGCGGGCATTTCGTTCACGTAACGGGGATAGATAGAATATTGCAGTAAATGGCGGGTGAAGGACAAAGTTCGCGCCTTCCATGGCGCTTTTAAGAGTATGCCAAAGCTGCCTAGAGATTCTCCCGATTCGAGGCCGCGGACTTGTACTATTCGTTGTTGTCACCTTAAGGCTGACATGAGGTATTTCTTCAGAACGGCCCTGCAGCTTGTTATCGGAGTAGACACCATAATAGGAAAAAGATTGATCGTATCTTTATGAGATCTCATGAAAAAAAAGCTTCTGAACAAAGATTATTGCCACTGAGGACGAATATCCTTTAGCCTTCAATGGGGACGGTGGCGTCTCAGGAAGAAAGTTGGCGCCTAGATGGGCTATAGCTGATATCCGAGAACATTCACACTTGACCATGAGCCACAGTTCCTGACTGAAAAAATTATAAGGATTTGCATTTGATTTGCATCAGCTTAGACTCGCTAACTCACCGAATGGAGAAACAGATGCTATCTCTCGCTTCAGATTTCCAAGAGACTGAAGATGGACATTGTTTTTCAAGGGTACAAAGTCCAACCTCGTGAGTGGGATGTCGTCAATGTATGTGCAGTGATCGTCAGAGAAGTAAATGAGATGGCGAAATAGGCAGAAAAAAAGGTACATCATTTTCTCAGAGAGAACTTTGTCGTCGGAATCGACACGAGGCAGACCATGTAGCGCGAATGATGCATACGACTCAGCGCACAAGTGAACATACGATCCTATACGACCGCGGGATGATTATAAACAGGAACAGGCAGGAACAGCTTCAGGAGATATACATGGAGCGACATATGTCCTTACATTGCCGGCCCTCCTTTTGCTTCCGTTTGTGACAAATTGCCTCCGCAATCACGCAGATCAGGCCACGTTTAGGCAAACTACGCCTCATTCACGTCTACTCAAAGATCAGGTCCACGACTTCTGGAGGCATCTCGAGTTGTAAATTGACATCTTCTGTGAACAGAGCCCATGACCATTCCATGCAGGCTTTTTGGTCTTATTTATCATATTACTGATTGTAGTCGACTGACTGGAGTTTCATTGAGTTGGAAGTCACATAACTGACCTATGTGCCGGACGACAATTTGCCTGATATCCAGACGAAATGTCATTCATGTCCTGCCTACAGGCAATAAGAACTAGATATGGTGCGCATGTGTGATGACAAAAAGTAGTGTGCCCACCTGTTCGTATGTTAAGCCACCCTGCGGAGATCCCTGCCAGGTGGCCTGCTGCGAGTCGGCTACTGAAAACTTTGAGCAATACCGACGACAATCTATGTCAGAAATCATCACGTGTATCAATCAACACTATGAGAGAGTAAAAAGACACTCCTGGGAAAGAACGAACTTGTAGAATGCGTTGTTGAATTGGAAATTGGTGGACTGGCACGGTTGCTTGTGGTTCAAGCGTTTAACATTGATAAGATAATCTAGCGGCCCGGCTCCCGGGACCGGTAATCAATCTGGCTTCGAATACTGTCATTCTCAAATTAGGACCATGGCCTCAGGCTTCAAGACTACAAGCTACGGTCCATGCCTTTGGCATGGGCCTGTAGTTTTT
>JABCKS010000187.1:0-31325 GCA_018851325.1 Termitomyces sp. DKA19
TTGCTATTAACAGATTGAAATATCTTTACTAACTTCTATAAATTTCAGTACTTAATAGTTTTGTATTTGAATAATAGCATTGTAATTATAATATATTGTATAGAGTATACAATATAGTATATATAAGAAAGACTGGAACTAAGATCAGGCATCCATGCCACAGATACAGTTAAAACACCTCATAGTCCATATGGTATGTCCCATTACCTGGCATTTAGAGTGATTACTGATGAAGTGTCCCTGCTCACTATATAGAATGCATGTACTCTCCTTTCATCATTTTTTCTACATCTCTTCCAGCATATTGATTTAGGGCTTATTTTGAAACTTGGTTGTACATAGGGCCTCCTGGTCTCCAGCAGAGTCTGGAGTGTCATTGGGGTCCTAGAATTCATCAGGGTTGGGATCCAGGGGCTCCAGAGCTTTGTGGAGGTTGGCAGCATTGAGCTGGGTAGATGATTGGGGTCCCAAAGGTCAACTGGTGCTGGGGGGTCCTCATCTTTGGGGGAAATGGGGTGCAGAATTGGCAGGCATTGCTGACAGTAGTGGTTGATTGCTGTTGGGTGCTTTAGGTTGCCAACTGCTATTGCCAGAAGTGTTCCAAGTGGGTTGGGGGCCCATATTTTTACTCCAGTCTTCCCAATAGTGTTGATCAACCTGTGTGACAAGGTGGTTTGTTTGGGTGCAAGGTAGAGGACATCTTTGATATACTGGGGCAGGGTATGGCAAAGGGCAACTTGAAGAGTATTGTAGTTCCAGTCAGTCTCATAGGCTTCTTGTTCAAACTGGATGATGACAGTGGTGAATCATCATTGTTATGCATCTGGAGGTGAAAGAGGTTCTCTGCTTCCACTACAGTGTCAAATACTCCAAACTTACTGGAGAATTACTGAGTGAAGGCAAGCCAATTGGAGAGCATGAGGTTATTGGGGTTGAACTAAAAGTAGTGCTATATAGTGGTTGAAGACAATACCTTGTAAGTACAAGGTAGCAAAGGCCACCCATAAGCTCTCAAGTTGAAAAGTGATAGGCTTAGCTTGGAACATAGTAAGGCATTACATTAGAATCTATAGTCAGGCTCTATCAACCTGAGGGTCTGCTGTTGGGAGGTCTGCTGCCCAGTGGTGGGCCAGTATTGCCCAGGACAGTTTCTGGGCCCCAAAAGGGAGGAGGGGGTCCTCCAATACCTACTTTGCACCTTCAGCAACCTGTTCCACATCATAGGAGTCCTTGGGATGATGATTGGGAAGCATTATTTTGAGTTGGTGGATGATTTTAGACCAAAGCAATGTAGGGATACCTTGCTGGAATAAGCAATGTTCTTCATTTTGGTAAAGCTTGCTATTAGTGAGGAGTCATCTAGTGATCTGTTGGAAATGCCAGTAGTAGTGTGATGACTATAACTCCTGCAATAGAAGTAATCAACCAACTGGACCAAAAGGCCACAATGTCAAGCCTGGCTTGACATGTTGCAGGCACTATTTAAGCAGTATCCAGTATCATGATGCTGTGGGTCATGACAAGTAGTCAGAAAATCATCCCAAAGTTGCTAAGCCACTGTTGAAGGTTTAGTTGACCAGTCACTTGAGGTTGCCAAGGGTATAAGATGTGCTACTATCAGCTCCAGGATACAACCTAAGTACTGCTGCTTTCCATACCTGATAAGTATAAGGCCAGAGGACATTGTTGCCAATTGCTAGGTTGTTACCAAATTCCAGTAAGCCAAGCCAAGTTTCTGCCAATATAGCAGGCTGCATATTCCTTTTTCTGGGTATCATCAGTAATACCACAGTCTGCAAATAGATACTCCAATTCTTTGAAGTACTGAGGGAGCTCCCTAGGGTGACTCTCATTCCATTTAGAAGTTGTTGTGTCATTACAACGAGGCATTCATGCATGGTGAGCAACAGGATCATTATTCATAGTGATTGTTGGTATTGTTAGTGGAAGGGGGATATATTGTCAGTAGGTGAAGCAGGAGTTGAATGAGATTCTGGAAAGAAAACAGAGGAGTTGGTAGTGGATAGTGGTGATAATGGAGTGCTAAGAAAGCTCTCTACAAATACTCCTGGGAAGTTGCTAAGAAGTTCACTAACATTGAGGAGGTTTCCAGTGGCTTTTAATTTGTTGGCTAGAGGTCTGGGCTGGGTGGTTGGTAAAGTACTAGGGGAAGTTGATAGCAAAGAGTTGGATAACTTGGCAGTGGATTCCAAGCAATGTTTTGCTTAAGCTCTGGTTTCTGGTGGAATGAAAAATGATGTGCTCCTATGCTGCAGCTGCCATACAGGAAACCAAAAAGAAGTCCTAGAATGCACTAACAACCACATAGGGTAGCTAGCAGTAGGAAAGGTGTATGAGGGCAAGTCAGTAAATATCCCAGAGAATGAGAGCTGAAAGGTAGTGGTGAAAAAGAGTGTAAGTGAAGGAAGTTGCTAATGTCAGCCTAAGTTGCTAGACACTAATGAAAGGTTGCTAAGTCACTAGAGGAAAAAATGGATAAGGGATGGAGGCAAAGTAATTGCTAAGGGAGTGGGGAGAAGAGTCATTAAGAGTGAATAAGGACTAAGCAATAGAGAGTGAGAATATTGGTAAGGTAAGCAGAAGATACTAAGATAAGAAGAGGAGTGGAAGGCAAGTAAAATGAGGACAAGCTGCTAAGTAATGGTTGCTAAGAACAAGTCACTAAGGCCAGTGAGGGCCTAGCAATAAAGAGGGAAGGGGGCAAGAATGTAAGTCAAATATAAAGGAACTGAAGAACAGACACAAAAACTAGTCACTAGCCATAGTCACTAATGTTGCTAAGATACTATAACACTAGAAGGCACCCATACTTGGTACTATACTAAATCAAAGACAAGTTTGCTAAGGCTTATCACTAAGCCATTAATGATGATGAGGGTGAACAAAAATGAGCTCTGAAGCTGAGGGAGATATTGAGGGCAAAGTACTCAGGAGTTTCTCTATTGTTTTACTAGGTATGTACAAGAGGTATTTATACTGTTTGTAAGTAATATATTTAAAAGGGAAAGATGGGCACCACAGGTAACAGTGTTTGCCAAAGTGCATACTGGGTGTTAAGATAGTAACTAAGCATAAGTATGTGATGTCAAAAGTTCATAATATATGTCAGAATGGAAGTAAGGAGCATAGCAAATGTCAGTACCTGAAGTGTAGACACTGTTTGAGTATGTTAGTGATTGAGACAAGAAAAATGAAGGGTCCAAAAATTCATGTGTCCATGTAATATGTGCATTTTGAAAAAGTGGTTATATTGCTAAGAATTATCACTAGTGAATGTTGCTAAAGGGGTTCTTGGCCAAGTTGTTCTAGATCCACAGTCTAGGCTCCATGTGATGAGTGCTTGTGATTCAAAATCTTGTAATTGCTAAGGTCTTGTACAAAAGGCTACCTCATTCCAGACTTTAGGTCCAGACCCCTCATGACATATTTCTAAGTCATGTGCTGTGGAGATAAGATTGGTGGAGATGTTGTTAATGGTACTCAGCAACAGATAGGTCTCATCACCTCCTGGACTTCAAAAATGACCAGGTGGTCATTGATGGAGCCACAACTCCAGCTCATAAGTTGGAGCTGGAGGATCTAGATGGCTAAGTGCAATGCTTCTGCACATTGGAAAAGCAGTGCAACAAGTAGCCATGACTATGTGGTGGACCAAGGCAGCCTACCATGGAGGATATAGAGGACAAAGATCAGGCCTGGGTGACTAAGAGTCTGCCCAGGGACTATCTAGCCTTAATGGTGCTAGAAGAAGCAAAGTTGGCTGGACAGGGACCTCTAGATGCAGAGGTTTGGCAGCAAATGGGGAAAAAGGATCAGCCTGATCCTTTGCAGTTGAGAAAATGGAGGATTTGGGATTGACTAATTTTAAAATCTACTCTAGAATGGGCATATGACCCTCATATGCCACAGGAGTGGAGTTATATCATTGCAGACCTGACCCATTGAGAAGGGGTATAGAGAATAACCCCAGAAGCAGGGACATATTGGATGGCATCAGAGGATGAGATCTCTGAGCTGAGCAAGTTTGAATACTTGTAAGCTAAAGTGAGGTGTAGGTCTGAAAGTAGCCCTATATGGCTAAACATTCTAGACAAATTACAGATTCATTTAATGGCCTTGCATGATAAGTATGGTCCATAGTCCAAACTAGCCAAGGATGAGTACTGGCCTTGGTCAGGAGGGGAAAAAAGGAAGGCTTAGGCTTCTAGGTTGACTAAAGGCAATGCACTGCACCTTCAGCAACAGTGGTATGATGAGTTTCAAGACATTGTCAATGGTATAAAGGAGGAACTACCTCCATAGCATGAGGTTTATCACAAGATAAACCTCATAGACAGGTCCAAGCATTACTTATATTTCATGCCAAGGTGTCCAAAATCACTTCAGCAGCAGTTGCAGAACAAGATCAACTGCTTCATACAAGTGAAGTGGTGGAAACCATGTGTGGCTAACCAGGCTGCACCTCTACTGTGTATTCCAAAAAAGGATGGCTCATTGTAGATGGCACTAGATACACATCAATGCAATGATAACACAGTTAAGAATGTGATGCCCTTACCCAATCAAGAAGTCATTTAGGAGGAAGTCACCCATGCACCTATAAGGTCAAAAATTGACCTTACTGATGTGTATAAGCAGGTGAGGATATGTACATCTGATATACCTAAAACTACATTTATGACCATTACTGGTATATATTGTAGTAATGTTATATAAATTGGCAATTATAACATATCAGCAATATTCCAATGCCTAATGAGGGTCTATTTTTTGGGACATCATTGGGAAATCGATGCATGTGTATCCTCAGATACAATTGAGGAGCATGAGGAGCATGAGGAGTAGTCTTTGAGAGACTACACAAAAACAAGCTCTACTTCAAATGGAAGAAGTGTGAGCTATATGCCAAGTACATTGAGTGTCTTGGCTATGTCATTGATTCACAGAAAATTCACCCTGACATGGATAAGTTGAATTGGATTCAAGAGTGGCATACTACTAGAACATACAACAACATCCAATACATGGGATTAGTGAACTATATCAGGATGTTTTTTCCCAATATTTCAGCATATACAGGGTCACTGATGGCTATAATGCAGAACAGGTTGCCATTTCAGTGGTGCCCTATTCACCAGTGGTGCTTTGATATGATCAAGCAGTCTGTGGCAAAACACTGGCAATAGCTGCAGATATGCAAGTGTTCTGCATGACATGCCAATGGTGCTAGCAGGCAAAGGGAAGCAATCAGCTCCTTTTAGGGAGATTACATCCCCTGCCTATTCTGGTGAAGCCTTGGGACTCAATTGGAATGGACTTTATTAGTCTCTTTCTGGAGTCTAAGGGTTATAACTACCTATGGATAGTTATATGTCACATGACAAGCATGGTACACTTGATACCAGTGCACACCACTATGACAGCATTACAGCTGTCCTGGATTTACATGAGAGAAATTGTGAAACTGCATGGTCTCCCAAGCTTAATTATTAGTGACTGTAATTTAAAGTTCATGTTGAAATAGTTGCATAAACTACATAAGTTGTTAGAAGTACAGCTTCTAATGTCCATGTCCTTCCATCCACAGACAGATAGACAGAATGAGTGTGCCAACAGAAAGATTGGCTAGATATTGCATACTGTTGTATGCCCAGATCAGAGAGATTGGCTAGGACATATAGACCTAACCAAGTTTGGGATTAACATAAGTATATTGGAGACAACAAAGTATGCAATATTCAAGTTGAATGGTGGCTACATGCCATTGATGTTATGCAAAATCTGGTCAGACTCAGTGATCTCTACTAGGATCAAGCAGTTTGCCCACCAAGCTCTGGAGAACTTAGCAGCTGCACATGATGCAATCATCAAGGCATGCATCTTTCTGATGCATGCCACAAACTTGCATTGTAGACTGGATCCTGAGTTGGCAAAAGGTGCACTGGTATACCTTTTGACTAGGAACCTTAACCTCCCAAGGGGCAGAGCAAAGAAGCTCTGTCCCAAATAGGTGGGGCCATATATGATTTTGGAGGCCTTTAAGGAGACCTTCAATTATGTATTGGAGCTGCCAGTAGTGCTTCTGGAATGAAGGATTCATCCTAAGTTCCACATGTTGCTGTTGTGACTGTATAGAGCCAGCAACAATACACTGTTCCCCAATAGAGCAATGCCAGAGCCATATGACTTTGACATGCCCAATGAGCAGAAATGGTTTGTCAATGACCTTGTAGTTCATTGGTGGAGAGGATCAAACCTTGAATTTGAGGTTTGGTGCAGCCTTGGGGACACCACTTGGGAGTTCCTCTTGATGTGCAAGGACCTGAAGGCCCTTGATTGCTACCTAGAACTGCAGGGCATTCAACACCCTGTACAGCTAGCTAGAAGGTCAAAGTCAGAATGACTTAGCATGGGGAATAAAAGGGTCAATACACTTTTAAAAGGGTAAAGCATGAGTATTACAACTTACCTTATATTCCTCTAATAATGCTGGTTTAGCACCCCTTTGGTATTGCTACTCAGCTCAAAGGATGGTCAGTTGCTTCAAAGAAGAGTCACACTCTGTGGTAAAAGTTTGCACCAGAATAGTCATTGCTAATAGGGCTCTTTGTGTGTGAAATCTAATGTTTTTCTTCTTAGCAACCTTATCATTATAAGAACAATCAGCATAAGCTTGAAGCTACACAACTTATCCTATACTGTCTCCCAATTCTATCATCTTGCATTGCAAATCAGATCATTGAGCATTGAGGGTATGCTCAAGTTTGGTGGTGGTACTTTTGATCTAGGTGCAGATGGTGTCATTGATATTCTGACAGATTTATGTAAGAATGACATATATTGGCAAGATGTTTCTGTGTAACAACTTGTGCAGAGCTCACCTGCTGCTCTAGAGAAAGAATCTGGAGCTTCAGCAAAGCAGTGTCATTATCATCTTGACTTGAGTTATTGTTTAAGCCCTACAAGTGATAAGTCAAACAACAATGGGTTGATGAATGAGCAACCTATTGTATATAGAACTAGTTCATAGCAGCTAGTCAATTCCTTATTTCCTCATCAACATTTCTTAGGACAACCCCTTCTTTGTTTTGCTTGTTGTAACAGGGAATGTTTATGGAATAGAGGTTCCTTTCAAGAGTCTACAGACATTATAGAAGACAATTTCTGCAACATGGACAAGACACCTGATAAGAATCCTGTAGTCAACAATGATGACTTCTGGATGATGAATATTGCTCCTTGTCTATTCAAAGGTTTAGAATGTGGTGGGTTGTTTCTGTTGGTGATGATAGCCTAGAAAACAATGCAATATTAGAAATTACAAAGAAACAATATGGGACTTGACATATCTCAAAGTCACCATTCATTATATCTGGACTGTATATAAGTATTGCCTGACTTCCAAAGGTAGTGAGGATGATAATGGGGAACTGATATAGGACAGAGGCTGAAAGGGTGAAATTTCAAAGGCAACATGTTAGAAATTCTAAGGTCCACTCCTTTGTTGAGTTGATCACAAAGGACAAAATGATAACAAAGAACATGACTGCATAAAATCTGCTCATTTACCCTCTCAGACAGAAATATTGCTTCTTTCCTTCCTTGTCAAACCTGCAACATGCTCATTTTGGAACCATTCACCCCTACCACATGTGTGAGTAGCTTTCTTATTCATGATAGATTGGATGATGTTGACCCAGGGTAGGACTATACAATGGTTCTTAGTGGGTGTTATTATGGTGCATTGCATCTAAAACCTATCATCAAGAAAGTTCAATGTCAAACCAATTGTTGTGGGAGGCAACCACACTCCAAGTTTATCCTTGCCAACCACAAAGTTCAGCCCCATATCCACTATGCCCTCATCACTATCACAGGTGACCATGGAATAGCTCAGATCCATCTGTTTTTCAAGAACTATGTGAACTTACCAGTTAACTGTCAATTTTTACCATGGGTAGCAGGGAGCTGGAGAGGCAACATTTTCATCTTGAAGAAGGGAAAGCAAAAAGAATTTGTGAATATCAAGGCTGCAGACAACACTCTTGCTAACTTTGCTGTGTGTCAGTATATATTGGCCTTTCATCCATCTCTTTCATGTGAGTTGATTTGGAAACTATATAGATTTATATACAAGATGCATCAGGGTCAACTCTATATTAACTCTATATCCCCAAAAACTTAACATTCCATTTCCTTTGATAGTTGACCCAGTTTTTGGCTACAAATAGATTAGATTATGGGTTCACATATGCTGTATATATACATGTAACAATACTATGACCCTGATACCCTCAAGATATGACTTTCATTATTTTGATAAATGCTGTTCAATAAATGATTGGGACTACAAGTCTATAGTGTCTTGGATATGACAAATCTCTTTGTTACCATATAAGAGATCATGCCATTTCTTTGAGCTAATGGGCCCTTGAGAATTTGTTTGAGAAGTGGTATTTGTGATCTGAGCCAATTGTTTGCAGAAGCTATACTTACAATTTCCATTCCAGCATCCATATTCTTCCCTGTTAGCTTCAGAGGTCATCACTATAGGGGACCAGGAGTGGAGCACCATTTGATGACCAAATCCTAAAAGAGAGTGAGAACTGGAAATTTGATAACAGAATAAAAATCTCATCAGTGTGACATACATATTGGAAAAAAGGTTGAACTCCAATGCAGTGAGAGTGTCATCAATGAATCTTCTATTGGTTTTTGAGTCATGAACTCTGAGCATTGTGTTTGGGACCAATGACCAATGTGTAGGACCTCATCAAGGAAACTAACAACAGATGTACTCAATTGCCAAATAAAACCCCCTTGCATCACTGCAGTGTGTACATGAGGTTGATTGAAAAAGGACTCCTATTGCCTCAGATAAGAATTGTAATCTTCAATCCCAAATGACAAATCAGACAATTGAGTCAGTAAGACAGAAGGTGGCAGGGATTAGCATGGTGCTCTAGATGTAAGTTCAAGAGGAAGACAAGTTTGAAATGAGATTCTATACTGGAAGAGATACTTAGCAACATCTGATTTACAAAGCCAAGAATCAAGGCAACACACCATCAATGCATCCACTGCAGTAGTCAATGTCAGCTTCTATGGCATTTTGGATTTGTCCCCAACATCAAACATATAAAGTGATTGAGACTGGTCATTATTATTGATGATGATGTGTAAGTATTTGCAATACTCAGACATGAATAAGGAGATACAGCTTCAAATGTTAAGATTGCACTCATCATCCTTGGGTTTTCATCCTGCAATAATGTCTTCCAAGTAAAGCCTTGCCAGAGCTGCACATAGAACTGCCATAATGTGAGGTTGGCACTCAGCCCATCCCAAACCTAGCCAACAAACAAGTTGTCTGGCTTCTGCCATGTTTCTCAGCAAGGAAAGTGAGGATGGAAGAGGAAGAGGTGGAGTAAAGCCATGGTGCAAGACAAAAATTTTCAAAATTTCCTGTTGCAACATGTCAATTGACCTGGAGTCTGACAATGATGACAGAATGAGTATGGGCTCTGATAATGGTGTAGGTGATGCTAGTGATTCTGGCACTACTAGCTCTGAAAGAACAATAGCATGCCAGAGAGGATGAATATGGGGCACATCAAGGTGCTCAGATTCCAAAAGATGCACTGGCTGATATGAAGAACCAGGAATCCCTGGGACCTTAGCACTGTCATATGGAGGCTTGGTTGGATCACAGAAATCAGTTGATTCTTCTGAGAAAGTGTAAAATTTTCCAAACTTGGCATTGGAATTGCAATACTAGGACTGAATTCCTCATGGCAATCCCACTCATTTGAGAATGAATCATAGCACCTCTGTGCCTTACTATATTGTCTGAGCATTTCTTCTCTATTTGCCTTGCACACTGGAATGCAGCACTATACATTTTCATTCTCTTCACTTATGAGACTATTCAAAGACTTGAGTGCTGACTGTTGGTGGCTATCACTCTCTGTTCAAATAGGTCTGTCAAGCAGCAGCAGTCTCACATAAGAGATGTCAAGTATTACACTTGTCTTAATCAGCAAAAAAAGCTTCATATTCAGGCTGTTTTTCTATCTGCATGGATGGGTCAGGTTGTTTGGTCAGTGTGTGTGTCTCTTGGACAGAATTGGTCAACACCAGCACTGTATGCTGCATCTGGCTCACAGTAGATGCCAAATAAGCAAGGAAAGAGATGGCCACCTCTTTAGGACCCCATTGATACCAGACTGGAATGTTGTACTTGAGAAACCACTCTATAGCTAGTTGCCTTGTGTCTTTACTGGTTATATCAAGGAATATGCCAGTGCATTCAGTGTTTGGGGAGGAGTTGCAAACTGTCAAGGCCTGAAGTGCATCTACTGTTTCTATTGGGAAACCATTATCACAAAGTACAAATTGCCAATATATATTGGGATCAGTTGTATTGCCTGACTTAGCTTTAGTAATGACATAGGACAGCAATCCTATCCAAATTGAAAACCAGTCTCTAGCCCTATAGATTTGAGACAAAGTATGCCTATAGCTGTAGTGTCTATCAACATATCCCATAGACTAGGGAGAGAAGGGACAAACCACCAAAGCTTTGAAGTTCTTGGCTAAAATAGTTGTCATGCAATTCAACCACCAATCTAACTTGACCCAGGAATTCTTGATTTCTGGAAGTAGAACATACTGATCTCAGCTATCTTCAAGAGACTGCTCCAAGCTTGGAACTTTCACAAGTCATTTGAAAAGAGTGCCAGAATATGAAGGTTTATGGGAGACAAATGCAAGCCATCTGTAGGCCTCTGTCCACCAGAAAGGCTTGGTGAAATTGTCTTTACAAGAAGTCTGAGTTTGAAAAATGCTATACTCCATTCCAATTTTGGGATCTTGAGGTGGGAGAGGAATCAAGAAGCTTGCAACTTTCACAAGTCATTTGAAAAGAGTGCCATAATATAAAGGTTTATGGGAGATAGATGCAAGCCATCCATAGGCCTCTGTCCACCAGAAAGGCTTGGTGAAATTGTCTTTACAAGAAGTTTGAGTTTGAAAGATGCTATACTCCATTCCAATTTTGGGATCTTGAGGTGGGAGAGAAATTGAGTGATAGATTTCACCCTGGTAAATGAAAATGTTTCCAGAACTTTTGTCCAATCTATAACATTAGTATTAACAATGCTCAGTAGTATATTGAGTTGCAGAACTTACTCTCAATTCATTCTCAATTCATTGTTTCTGTCTATAGTTAGTGGGACTCAGATGAGAATGCTATGACAAATACAATTATAGAGAGGTCTGAAATACCAAGTCTTGTAACAGAAAGACAATTATAATGATATATGAATGAGTAGAATTTTGGAATATGAGTAGTTAGTATATGGGGAGGATGATCAGAGTTTAGGTGAACCCAGAACTTATCAGGGAGGAACAGAGCTTGGGTAAACCCAGGGCTTATGGTCATGTTCAGAAAGTTCAAGTCTGACTTGACTGGTGTTTGATACTTATATAACTCATTGTGGGAATCCAATGAGCAATAAGTAGAATTATGGATAAGGATAAGATCATAAATAAGGATAAGATTATAGATAAGATTATGTATGAGCAAGGACAAGCATTCAGCAATCTTGCAACATCAATTACATGCAAAGACTATATATTTTACAGTATCTGACATGGGTGTGAACAAAATTAATTTATTTGAGAGCAAAATGTATACACAGTGTTCTGTAAGTGACAAACTGTATGATATGCAGAAATGAAAAGTACAAGTATAAATGAATAAATCCCAAACCACCAACCATTCATTCCTCCATCACATATCTGTATCTGCTCTGCTTGTCCTACCTCATGGACACACTCCACCAGTGTATCCAGTAATGACTTCCCTCCTGTATCACCTGATTCTGCCTTGTCAAGAAGCTGAGCAACTCAGATGCCCAATTCCTGTATCCCATCTGCCTTGTTTCCCACTGCATTTCACAGGATCATGAGCCAGCAAAGTAATGGTGCAATTGTCGAGTGGCATTGACTGAGCTACAGCATTGTACATTGTAATGAACTTAGTTGGGAGAGCAGTAAAGATGGCAAGAGACTCTGACTTGAGGATAGAGAGCTTTGCCTCTTCATGTTGTCATTGTTGTTTTGATACTTTGAGAGTATAGAGATATATTCTTCATAGTCAGAAATCAGATGCAATGTCTATGTGGTGCTCTAGCACTGTCTGAAATTGTGTCATCAAGCTTTGCCTCTTCCCTCTCCACTGGGGGTGTCAAATCCATATTTTGCTAATGGGGAACTACAATAGGCAGGTCTGGTGGAATTGCAAATTTGCACATATAATTTTCAATGACCACACTTCAAAGGAACCAAATGCAATATCCATGTGGTGCTGCAGCAATGTCTGGAAACTATGTCATGAACTAAATTGAATATACCAAAATGGAAACACAATGACTGAGGATGAGTGATAAGATGATGTTGACTACAGAATCTCATATTTAGAAGTGGTTGTTTTAAAATGTGGAACTTTAAATAACATTAAGTCAGCTTGAGGAATTTTATCATTCATAACAAGAGGAAATCAGTGAGTTTAGGTAAACCCAGAGCTTATGAGGAAGAGATAGAGCTTGCATAAATCAAGAATTTATAAGTGAATGAGCTTGGGTGAAGATATGAAGACCTGATGTTGTGGAATCAATCAAACAGAAGCAAAGTCAGAGTTGAAACAACTATATATATAAGCTCTGGGTTCACTCAAGCTCTGTCCATTTCTTATGAGTTCTGGGTTCACCAAGACTCACTCACTCAAACTTGCTCACTTCTCTCAAGTTGAAATGACCATGAGCTCTGGGTTCACCCAAGCTGTGATCATTTTCCCCTTATACTAATGTCTCAAAAATCTAAGGACTTCCCCTATCCTCTCACTGAGCTTCAAGTGCTATATTCAATTCTGCCTATATTATGCTAATAATAATTACATATCTGAGCTTATTTCCCTTATGTTCATGACAGTTTGCAAGCACTCACAAGTAGCCTTCACCTCTTCTCTACAAGCTGATGCAGTACCATTCTCCAGTTTCAACTTCAGCAAGAGGTTACTGGCCAGCAATTCTCATAGTCCTTTAGATGAAGCCAGTTCTTGTTCCTCATAATCTGTTAAATACATTAAGATGAGAGATGAGGTTATTCAAGCCTCATTTTGAACTGTTCATGCATACCTCTTTGCATAACTTCTTTATCTTATTGTTATCCTGCTTTTGATAGCTCTTAGTCAAATGTAATTTCTGTTTGGCCAATTCATACACATCTTCTTGTTCAGGCAAACAGGTCAATTTGTAGGTTGATCTTGTATGACTGCCTACCAAAAAGCATTCAACAGTTTGGATAGTCCAACCAGTCTTGACAAGCTCTAAGCTCAGATTGAACCTATCACTGTTGGGCCTTTCTAGTTCACCATTGGGCTAGAGACATTTCTTATCCAAATACCTCTGAAAGTGGCAAGGCTCAACCTCAGATTCTCCATCACTCTTATTTCCATGGTTCTCATGGTGTAAGATGTAATCTCCAAACTCCATGCCTGCAGCAGTAAGAGGAAGCAAGGGGGGCAGAAGAACTGTAAACTTGATTTGAGACACAGCCAAGGGAAAAGGCTTTCAACATGAATGTTCATTGTAGTTTTCTAGAAAGCAGATATATTTCCATCTCCTGGTATGTGTTATATATATCTCTATTTACACACATGCTTTGAGCTTCAAAGTGGCAACAAAGACCTTTGTTTTTTTGTTACATAATCACTTCCAATTTTTGACAGTCAAAGGATTATTCACTGCATTTTTGCATGCTTTATATTTATCCACAGTTCTACCCAATGGCCCTTACATCTGTTAGTATTAGTTTCTCATTTTCTACCCTCCTTATGGCCTCTGCCCCTTTCCAGGCTTCTGAATACAAGCTTTGAGGTGACCTCAGAGGCAGCAAAGGCCCAGTTAGCACTGTGACCTTGACTAATGATTTGAGTATGGTTTTAACAGGAGGTAGGTCTTTCAATTTGCCTTGACTATACAAATTGATTATTTCTCAGGCAATGATGGACATGTCCATGTCTATTTTACAAAGGATCTCTCTCCTCTTTAAACCCTCTACAGTAAGTTATGGGGCAAAGTCACTTCTCTGACTTATCTCACTATAAATACTGCTAATAACAAGGATGAATCTATATGTGTTGGGACCATTTGAGGATCAATCTGCCTTATTCTCTTATTTTCTATGCAAATACAACCTCCATATGTCATCTTGAGTTGAAATGTTATCCCTCACTGATAATGGTCCCAGTGGTTCTCAGAAATATAACAAGGTCTATAATATCTCTGAGTTCAATGATAGCATTGCTGCCCAGGCTTGTGATGATACTAACCAGCAACTTGTGGTTGCTAGCTATAATGGTACAATCAAATTGTTTAGCATCAGTACAGGTGGTAATTAGTCTAACCCCTGGCAGTTGACATAATGGAATTGTGAGTCATTCCACCTATGGCTAATGCCATCCCTGCAAGCCTCAAGTTCTTTTGGTGCTAGTAGCTAAAACATACTGCTCACCAAGATTGAAAATGGCAAAATGTAGGTGTATCTGAATGGTCAATGTTGGATCCAAATTTACCCTTTACAGCCTTTGCAACAATGCTTAAACCATCAACCAGCTGTGGCAAAAGCATCCAACGAGTACAATGTGCACTGTTTCTTGCCATTGTCCTCCCTATCATTGACTGCCTCCTCCAGAGGTCATGCTGCCCTTTTGCCTGGTGAAGACCTCTTGGTCACTCATAATCTTGCCCAAGGCCACTTTTAACTTCACCAATTTCCTGGTACTCTGGCCAAAGTAATACCAGGCATTACATCTACCCAACATAGAATCATTCAAGGAGTATTTACAGAAGAAGGCAAAGCTATTGTATGCAGCAGTAATCATGGAATGGTCTATGTGGTAGACATGGTGACTTAGGAAATATTGCAGGAGTTATGTGGATCTGTTGAGTAATATAACCTTAGTTGATGATTTGTACTCACAGCATCTTAGGACTCATGCAAGTCATTGCAGTCACCAAACATGAAGATGGATATGATCTTATTGTAGGTGGCTCCAGTTTTGGAGGTTTTGAAGCATATATGTGGGTGAAACAGGTCTATAGTCCTGTATCACTGTTAAGTCTGCATTCACCAACTTGTCATCTAGCCCTTTGAAAGTGCCAATGGCCCACAATGGACTTCATGGTGGTTTATGCAAAGTGGTTCTCTATTGTGAAACAAGCTGCATACTGCATGTTGTATGCTGCTGTATTATTGCAGGTACTGTTTCCAACAATAGGTATTTCCTTCATCAATGTTTGTTTACTTGCCCTCCCCCTTGATATCTTTTTGTATACTAAATTTACACTTACTAGCCCTTTCCTAGTGTCAGAGCACTAACCACACAGCTTTTTAAGTCAAATGCTCAAGATCTTGCCACCCACCATCATGTGGCTCCAGATGCTTTTGCTCAACCCATTGAACATATAGTGCTCTTCCTCATTATTTCTACAGATAGTAATATTGCAAAGCAAAGTGCAAGTCTGGTCACCCTCTTGTATATTACTCAGGCAGTCATTGTCTAATCTTACACTATGATTCAGACCATCACTAGTGCACAGGCTAAAGAGGTCTCTACAATCACTTGATTTATTACAGTTACTCACCCAGTGGCAGAGAGTTTTACTACCATAAAGCCAGAGTTATTAGAGGAAGAGTCTGCCAAGTTGGATGATGTAGAAGAACTGTTTCACATTGTTGATGACTTATAATATTTGATTGTATTTTGTTCTCCTTAGAAAATGAAGCTTTATAGAGGTACCAAACTTCTTATTATGTGAATATTGATGATTATCTGTTCTTCATTATCATTATTGCACCCTGCACATGTACAGGAACTTAAAAACTCTTTGTCTTTCTGGAGACAAAGAGAATGATTGCCTAAAAGAGTCCAATAACAATTTGTATAGTTATTGTTATCCTTGCTTGGCACATGTTTGATTTTGACTCCTTATATAGCCTAGGCTGCAGTTATAGCCCTTTCTTTCATCTGTGTGAAATGTGCCAACTTATAAGCTATAATTTTGAAGGGCACAGGGTAGGGCACGGTGTGCAGAAGGTTCTCAACTGTTTCCACAGAGCATTGTATGTCAAACCTTTGTTATACTAATTGACATTTCCATTGGATGTTATCTTGCTTAGTCTGCATATCAATTTTGTCTCTTGGCTACTTACAATCACCTCTGTTGGAGCTAGACAATGCTAGTCAACATATTTCATCCTTTTTTGTAAGTTTCCTTATTTGTATTTTGTACTGCTACTGCTGCCACTACTGGGCACAGTGGCTTGTGTTTGGTAATCTTTATTCCCCAAACCTTATTTTCTGTTTGTGTATATCTCATCATATCAAAACACTCACCCCTCAGCTGTCTTCACATCACTTGTCAAAACATCTAAGGGTGCATTACTTCATAAACCTATATTTACTTACTATTACTTACTTTTACCTATAGACTTATTCTCTTGCATATTTCTACAGGTTAATATAGCTGTCTTCATATTACTTATAAAGACATTTGAGGACTTATTCTCTTGTGTATTTCTATGGATTATTAGCCCCCACATTAACTAGCCTTTCTGCTGTACAAATTCTCAATGAGATATAGAAGCTCAAAATTGTTTTTTACAAATACACATACAAAAATGACTATGACATTGACATTGTTGAATCTACCCATGTTCACTGAAGACCAGCATTTCAATGGGGCAAACTATGTACATTTTGAGAATTATGTCCTAATAGCTGTGCAAGCATGAAGTGCCTGTGGATATTTAGATGGAATAATAACAAAACCAAAACAAGACATTAAAAGCAAGGAAATGACTACTGAGCAAAAACAAACCAAGTGGTCATTGCTGAACCCATCACTCTAGGAATGGGACCTTTGAGATGCTTGGGCACTAGGCCTTATTGTTTATAACTGTAAGAACCCTGTTGCTTAGGAATAAAAATGGAAGGGACAGTAGCAAAGACATGGACTATGCTCACCAATGCATATGGCAGTGTCTTTGACCTAGCCACAATGGGCATGGAGAATAGACTACACTCCACAAAATACACCAATGGAAACAATTTCCTTGACCACATCAGCAACTTTTGAATTGAATGGGCAGAAGCTATAGAGAAGGAAGCAATAACAAATGATACAACATTTAGATCAATTGTTATGGTGTCATCATCTAAGTCATGGAATGCAGTTGTTGCAAGCATGTATGCAACCAAGACATCAGTCAACTTTATTGAGGGGGTTACAGTCCACTGGGAACATCTAAAGATGTAAAAAGTGGCTGCAGGGGAGTTGACAAAAGCATTACAAGCTAATAAAAAGCCCTAGAAACCAAGGCTTATGTGCATTAACTCAAATTGCAAGTGCATAGAACACTCCATCAAAAACTATTATTGGAGAGGAGGAGGAAAAGAAGGTCAATTTCCCTCAAATTTCCATACCAGACAGAGTACACTCATCACAATACCTGGGGCAACTGCCACTCTCATACAAAACATAGCCCCCACTGCAAACATGGCATCAGTCCCAACCATCATATATGCCCTCACAGCTTCATGCAATCTACAGTCCACAGATCTGGATCAGAGTATAGATAAGATCCAAGACATGAATGCACCTCCAGTCAACCTATATGCACTATGCCTAGAATCCACCATACCAACACTTTGTAGCAAGTGACCATTGCTTTGTTGATTGTGAGGTATTCTCCACCTACAAGTTACTAAAGATACCTCATGAGGGACAGGCTGCCTCAAAAGACTCTATGTTCAAAATTGTAGGCCATGGAATAGTCAGAAGAACCATCCAAACCTCTGTAGATATAATAGAACTCATATTCAATAATGCATTGCACACCCCTGACCTTGTGGCAAACCTCATCTCCATTGTGTATTTTGATAATGCTGGGTTTTTTGTCACCTCCAGTCAGGGCCAGGCAGTATTTAAAGACCACAAGGGGAGGGAAGTACTAATAGGCAGAGGGAAGGATGGAATGTATCATCTGGATGTCTTGGATGATCAACTTGCTTAGTAACCCAAGGGTATGATGGCTGCATTGTTAAATGTTCCTGTGGATCTTGACAGTTGGCATAGAAGATTTGGCTATGCTGGGGTCTTGATTATCAGACAATTGGCCAAAACAGACATGGTAGAGGGGCTCACAATTAAGAGTGACATAGGGGCAAAGACCTTATATGAAGATT
Organism: Termitomyces sp. DKA19; assembly: GCA_018851325.1. Taxonomy (NCBI): domain Eukaryota; kingdom Fungi; phylum Basidiomycota; class Agaricomycetes; order Agaricales; family Lyophyllaceae; genus Termitomyces; species Termitomyces sp. DKA19. The sequence goes on from JABCKS010000187.1 coordinate 18,335, forward strand.
GCATTTATAGAAAACACAATGCATGACTATATGATGGACACACCAATGTCAAAAAGAATGCAAATGACTGTGCTCATATTGACTTATGGGGCCTAGCATCTGTAAGATCAATTGGAGGAGCTGCATACCTGATGCTTATTGTAGACAAAGGCACTTGAAGGATGATAGAATACTTCTTGACCTGGAAGTCAGCAGAGTCAACACTTGAGGCATTTACAACATACCACATTGAGTTGGAGAGACAGACTAGATGTAAACTGCTTAAAGTTCATGTAGATGCAGGGCAGGAGTGGATTGACAATATATAGCAAAACTATAGTGCAAAAACTGGGATTATTATCATTGTTACCACCCCATATGCACATGCCAGAAATGGTCTAGTGAAGAGATGCATCAGGACAGTCATTGAGGAAGTAAGATGTATGCTGACAGAGTGGTCTGCTGAAGGACCTGTGAGCTGAGGCAGCATTGACCCAGATATACATTTAAAACTACCTACTATCATCTCAACATCCAAATCAGATCCCTGAACAAGTGTGGACAGGAAAACATTCAAGCATGGCACACCTTTGCCCATTTGGTTGCACAGCATTTGCTAAAATTCCCTAGGAGCTGATTCAGTCAAAGTTGGACTCTCAATCAGTAAAATATGTCTTTGTGGAATACTCAGCAAATAGATACCAACTTTTCAACTGAGGAACCAGGTGGATCATAACATTCTGTGATGTGATGTTTGTTGAGGGGACAGGTCACCAAACAAACCCCATACTAGGTGAGGAGGGGGATGATCTACTCACAGAGACAGTTACTAAGGCACTGACAGAGGAAATAGCAGTGCTTACCCCTTGCCAGCATGTTGCACTAAGAATGTGCCACACTGACCTGGTACCACATGCACCTTCAGATGCCCAGGCAACTGTCCAGGCAACTGAGCCAGCTCCCACTATGACTGCCCAAGGACAACAACCTAACCCCACCCCAACCCCTGCACCTCTCCAACAATTGGAACATCTAAAGACAAGTATGATGCCACAGACCACAGACTTTGTTTCAGCAATACAGATAGCACCCATGACATTGTCATTCTTGGCCAAGGATGTATACAGCTACTTAGCCCTGCTTGAAAAGTTAGTTGATGGCTTAGATACATATGTTCTGAGGACTTACACTAAATCCATGAAGCACTGACCTGTGGAGCCTAGAAATTCAAGACAAATTGCAAATGATGGAGGAGTGAGGAGGTTTTTGCCTGGTGCCTAAGTCATCAATGCTTATAGGAAGAAGAGTCATTGGGTGACAATGGGTCTTTGTGAATAAGTTTGAAACAGAGGGAACTGTTGTGAAACATAAAGCTAGGTTGGTGGCAAAAGAATACTCTCAGGTCCTAGAGAAAGACTATCAAAAGACTTATGCAGCAGCTGTGAGGCTGAAGTCACTTAGAATGGTAGTTGTAATAGTAGTCCAAATGGGGCTGGAGATCTGGCAGATGGACTTTGTATTAGCTTACTTAAACAGTGTCCCAGATTTCAATGTCTACATGGAGGTACTGCAAGGGTTGTCAACAAAGGAGAATATATGTTGCCTACTTCTGAAAACCCTTTACAAACTTATGCAAGGTAGCCATGACTGGTGGCATACTCTTAATTGAGCCTACCAGGAGCTGGGATACAAAATGTTGAGAGCAGATAGCTGTATCTAGACAAGAAGGATAGGGGATGAACACACCATTACAAACACATTCAATGACAATGTATTCAGCATCTCATCTACACTTTAAGGAGTACAAGATGCAAAACATGAACTGGCAGCAATCTATAATATGAAGGACCTCAGAATGCCATCTTTTATCTTGGGGATGGCTATTGAAAGAGACTCAACCACAGGAGCTATCTTACTGTCATAGAAATCTATCCAAAGTATCATGCAATTTATAAGCCCAAATTCCCTGATAATAAAGCAGGAAAAACCAGCAAAGTATCTATCCACCCCTTACAGTATAATGCCATTTAGCATGGTATTTGCTGCAAAGAATTGCTCATTTGTCCTAAGTCAAGAGAAACTCACTGACTGGACATCTACATTCCTATCTGGTCTTATGTTGTATTTGACTTTGAAGATTAGTTTGCCAGGTTACTCTTGCAAGAATCATATAAGAAAAAGATGGATCAGGCTTGGAAGTGGATGGAAATGCCTTCTGATGGAATACTAAGTGACATCTTTCAAGATTCTGCCATCCAAAATTTCAAAGGCACCAATGGAAAAGATCACTTTAGCATCTATAGAGGTGAAAATGCTGATTGTTACCTTTTCTTACTCAGGATGGATCTCTTCAACCCTTTGGGCAACAAACAAGCTAGAAACAAGATCTCTATTGGCATGATATGCATTGCATGCTTAAATCTACCTATTGAGGAATGGTATAGACCAGAGAACATGTTTGTCCATATCATTTCTGGCCCCAAGGAACCTGAGGCCCAACTGGATGGAATGAGTCTGTACTTGTGCCCCATTGTCAATGAATTCTTGGATCTCTGGTCAGGTGTTGTCTTTAGCTGGACCACTGACTCCCCTGATGGTTGACTGATTCTGTGTGCCATCATTCTTGTAATTTGTGATCTCATGATAGTTTGGAAAGTTGGAGGCTTTACATCAATCTATCACAAGTACTTTTGTTCCTGCTGTTGGTGCAACAGGACATCTCACAAACTTGGCAATTTCAATGTTCAATGCTGGAAATTCCAAACTGATGAAGAATGTTGAGACTTGGCTGGGAACTACTTCTTGGCTTCTTCTCTCAAAGAGGCATCTGCTCTTATTGGCAAATCAGGTTTAAGATGGACCAAGCTTCTTTGGATTCCATACTATAAGGCATCAACATACCTTGTTGTCAATGTTATGCATGTTCTCTTTCTTGGGTTGATAAAAGAGTACTTCCAGAACATCCTTAGTTATAACCCTGACAATAAGGAGTGCAAGACTAAGAAGGAAGCTCCAATCAAGTTGACTGTAGTGAATATTCAGTACAACAAAGCCAATCCTGAGCCAGATTCAGAGAATGAGCTAGAGATTTTCAATGATGTATATACATTTTCCTAGAGGCTTCAATGGCCTATTGATTTCACTGCTGAAGGCCTGGCTTTTGGTAAAGCAGTCAAGAGATGGAGAAATCTGCACAAAGAGGCCCTGGTCCATATGGTGACAGGATTAGGTATTCAACTATCACTGGGAGATAAAGGGATTAGAGAGGACTATGCTTGTGCAATCCTTCCCTGTATATGTATGAATCAGTCAATGTGTATATACAATGTTGACTGAGATTGTTCTACTAGCAACTTCAGCAACCAGAAGATGATGTCACATTGTTTCATGGGGAAATTTTCTCAGAAGATGAAATGGAGACTATCTGGGCTGACCTTGAAGATATTATCAGACCTTTCTAGGTGACTTTAGTCCCAACAACTTTCTTATCAAGTGGGCCCAAGCTCAAAGCAGATCAATGGCAGATGGTTAGCTGTGTAAATCTCCCCATAGTTGTGGTGGGTTGGTAATAAACAAGAGAAAAATCTCCTGCATCTGACAATGCTGCATTCTTTGGCTATCTAAGTGGCTACTTCTTGAGTGACTAGTGCAGATCATAGAGTGCATTATTTGGAGCTCATGACTAAGTATCAAAAAGAGCTTGCTTGCCTCTTCCCATTCTATGAATATGTCCCCAATTATCACATGGCCTTCCACATTCCTAATTTCCTTGAATTATTTGGTCCTGCTTCAGGCTGGTTAGTCAAATGAGGGTCTGGAACATAGACTTGCATTCTTTAATGATGTTGGGGCAGGCCTGTTTAAGAAAGAGCCCTCTTACACTAAATGTCTGATGCCAAGTATGCACAATTGTTTCTTTATATTCACTTAAACTGTGTATTATGAATTAAAGCCATATGAATATGTTGGTCTTACCTTTTATGTGATTCATCAACATTGGCTGCAATTGCCCAATTGCATGCTCAAAAGGAAAGGCCTCAGACTTGGGAAATCCTAGTGACTGAAGAGGACAATGCTAACAACCTCATTTCTTTTCATACAGCTGAGGTAAATGACAATGATAATGATACTCTGAAAGGCAAATTAGCTCCACCTCCTGAAGGATATAGTCTGGCAATTCAATGTGCTGAGCCATGTCACAAATTCCTTCAAAAGTGGTCATCAAATCTCAAATCCATCACTTGGGGTGTCATACACCTCTTGTAAAAGGCACAAGAGGAACAGCTTTGTCTTCTTGTAAAATTTTTCTGTCCTATTTATGATCAAGAACATTCTCAAGTTTCCTGCAGGGAGGGACAATCAAACTTTTCATAGCACATGGATTGTTGAGTATCATCTGAAGCCCTCAACTTCATTCTCTTTTGACATTTACTCAAAAGATTGGAAATTGGGAGCAAACATTTGAAGTACTAAATTGGACCTACAGCTTAGAGTCATGATGATTTTGGACATTGAAGCTTGTAGAGCAAGGTTGAAATGGGAAGACAACTGGGTGGTTATATCACTGAGATGTGTTTGTAGTTTGTCTGAGCTCAAAATCAATACACTCACTTATTTTAATCTAGTCTCTTTATGTTGATCAGATTTAAATAACTTGCAGTGCCAAGTCTAGATACATATAGCCTAGTAGATGATAGTAGACTTGTTTGCACTTACTGTCTGTCAGTTATAGAACTCATTACTATTGTAGACATTTGGCTCTTAAATAAATAATTTTCTTCATATTCATTTCTGATACTCTATCTATTGTTGTCCCTACAAAAATGTAATCTTTGTCAGTCAATATGCTTATACATAATCCTATCTCTGAGTCTTATCATACATAGTGTTCCTATGATGAATTATTTAAGTATTAAACACCAGTAAAGTTGGACTTCAACTTTCTGAACATGACTATGAGCTCTAGGTTCACCCAAACTCTGTCCCTTCCTTACAAGTTCTGGGTTCACTCAAGCTCATTCACTTCTTTATGAGTTCTGTATCCACTCAAACTTTATAACTTTTTTTGAAGTTCTGAGTCCAACCCAAACTCACTCACTTGGCTTATGCTTAGCTCAACTCAAACTTGCACACTCCTGTTGTGCTGAGCAATCTTAAGGATCTCTCTATAGCATAGCCTTGATAGACTGAAGCAACTATATCACCATGATACTACCTCAAAAATCTTTCCCTATTATATTACTTGTAGATCACACCTCACTCAACACTCATCATGTTTTCCCTGGATGGATTACATAATTATTGAACTCCCTTTAAAGTAGGACTGGACTTGTAAACACAACTATTGATGAGCTTGGTTCCTTCAAGCTCTATCCTTCTCCATGAGTTCTGGATTCACCCAAACTCATACACTTCCTCTCAAGTTTTGGGTTTAGGAACCCCAATTCTCAAATTTCCTTCTATGTTGAGTGACCTTAAGGCATGGGGCTTGATGTACACCTATAAGGTATCTTGAGAACCATACAGTCTCTTCTGTATTGTTGAACACCATCATTGATGAGCTTTGAGTTCACTCAAGCTCTATTCCTTTCTTATGACTCCTGGGTTCACCCAAACTCACTCTTATGATCATCTAAGCTCTGGGATAATATTCCAAGTTCTCATTCTTCAGAAGACCCCATTGCTCTATTGTATCTAAGGCATCTGGTTCCTCAAATGTCTCCTTCACTCAAACTACCATCTCTGATAAGTAAGTCATTCTATTTCCTTCTTTTGACTTACTTAATGCTTGTCTAGTATTGTCTATACTATCAATATGCCAAGGCATGCCAAGTCCTTCAAGATCCCAATGTGCTGCCCCATCCTTTGCCCAAGCAAGTCTCAACTCAAAGAGTACCCCACCCTTGAGCTGGAGAAGAGCCAATGGATTTGTATATAGTCTTTTGCTTTGACTATCTTTTGATTTGATTCTAGGCCTCCATCCAATGCAACACCAACATATGCATCCAATCTGGCAATGATATTCATGCTGCAAAGTTTGTGGCTCATTTGTGGGAGAAGCATCAGGGGGCACACTTTTGAAGTGAACTTAAAGCAATTGGATATCTGTTGAATGCTTTGCCATTGGTGAGTAATGCTTCAGTCAAGTAAAGGGGAACAAATATACTGACTGGATCAAGTGTGTCTGGGTCTCTTGGAGTGTGAAGGTGATTAGGGAGATCAATGGAGAGGAGGGGATCTATGGCAGGCATGATTGCTGGAAGGTCAGTTCTATTTTTTGCTTATATTTCTTTAGTTTTCTTATATAACATAGGTGGATAAAAGGAAGAAGGGAAGGAAGAACTAAGTAAATGTACTGAACATTGAGAATCATGCAATGGAATTTATGGTGAAAGATTGTTCCTTTCATTGTTTTACATAAGTTTATCTATCTTTTCATTCATTAAGTCATATTATTTTAATTCTTCAATGCAGATGCTAATACCATCCCAACCCTCCAATGCACATCTACAAGGCATTGACACTGTTGCAACATCATGCCTTATGCCTCTCAAACGTGCTTTGACAAACCTACTTGCATATAGTGGCAGCTGTACACATGAAGGGGAGGCATGCTGCTTATGAAGGGGACTGGCAGGGATAGGGAGGGTGGACATGGCATTTGGTCATGTCCAGAGGCTTTGGGGCAGTTGAGGATGAGTCAATAATTAGCCACTCTCTCTACCACACTCTTCAAACATGCTTTGACAAACTTGCATGCATATAGTAGCAGCTGTGTACATGCCACATAGCCTATGCCTGAGCTTGAATGCATGAGTTCTATGAGGAGAACCAGTAGAAGGCAAGCAATGCTCAAATATTCTGTGCTGCATTTATGAATCCTATATCATTAAGTCAGTATACATATGTGGATGTCAACATTCAACTAGACACCAAAAGATCATGACTTACTCTGAGCTGTACCTGAAACCTCTCCTTAGGAGGCCTGCTATCCATGGGCTGTGTAGGTGCTGCTCTTGCAGCACTATACCCATTAAGGAACTGCTGCATTATTGCTGGATTCATTCCCCACAAGTTGCTATTCATGTTTGCTCCTTTGGCTCCTCCAGCCCCTGCCACACCTAATATAAGCAGGTTGAATGGTGGAGCCTGGGGGGCAGGATTGGTGGTAGTGCCAGTGATATTGATGGTGGTGGTGATAGTAGTGTTTATGCCAGCCAATCTGGGTACACCAGGTGCAGGGAACCCCCCTCTACTACCTCTGACTCTGCCCCAAGGTTTCTCCACCATGTATTGAGGCAGACATTTGAATGACCTGTTGAAGCTGTTATGGGTCTGAGCTGTAGTGGAAAAAGTCAGTTTCTGCAATAAGGACAGAGGTAGGAAGCCATGTGAGGTGCTCTGCAATATGCAAGGTGGATGCTATAATGTATGTAAAGTGTTTTAGCATAAAAAATACTTGTTGGAATAGATGACACAGCATGTGGTTGTGTCCTGTGTTTTTTTGGGCAGTGGAAAAGGGAAAAAAGAGATTTGGGCCAGTGTTAGTTTTGTTGTGAATTCTGAGAAGGACATCTACTACTCATTGGTATCTGGAGTTGTTATGGTATCCAAACAATCACAAATGCACACTCTTTCTCATACCCATCACAATGCCAACTTTTCAGCTCAAATATACCAGCCCAGAGCTGACCACAATGCTGAGCCTTGAAATCATATATGATAACATCTGCCTAGGGTCCACCATCTCTACCTATTTGACACAGGTCAAAGTTGAGATTTTTCTATGACTACACAGAATTAACAAGTTTTAGGCTCATAAGTCTCTGTCCTGTGTCACCAAACTGGAGCACAACAACAATCAACCAAGCATCAACCAGACACAGTAACTCACCATTGTTGATAAACCCCCCTCAACAATGCCATCCAACCAACCAGGTGTCAACCAGACATGCACCATTGTTGACAAGTTTCTCTCAACAACACTGTCCCAGAGAGTTGTGCAACACTTCAGCTATACAGGATTTTAATCTGCTTGTTACTGACTGTATAGCATCCACATGCTGTCCACAGCCAGCAAACTCAAATTTGAGAGGCTTGGAGATCAGATTGATTGTGGTGATTTTCCTTATGAGTCAATCTCCTATACTGCTGATTTAGTCCTCATTTTTCTTAACTTAGGCTGTTATTTTCTTTGTTGGAAATTTAACAGAACTCATTACTATTGTAGACATTTGGCTTTCAAGTAAATAATTTTCTTCATGTTCATTTCTGATAATTTTCTTCACATTCATTTCTGCTACTCCATTCTTGTCTCTACAAAAATGTAATCTTTGTTGCTTGATGAAATTATGGGATATAAGGATATTGATGAGCAAATCAATGGTTGTACACTGAGTGATGCAACACGTGTTTCTGTATATTGTTTCTGTAAAAGATTGTTACATTTTTCTAGTATGTGTTTCTTAAGAAATATCTTAAAATATCCTGCTGCATATTCCTCAAGTACAACAAAGAGTTTTTCTTTAGATACAATATATGAACAGAATAAAGGTTTCTTTAGAAACATGTGCTGAAAGATATTAAGTGTTTCTCAAGAAAATAATCAAGAATATTTCAACTATTTTTATCATTATTTCTTAAGATAAATACCAGAAGGATTTTTTATTTTATGCAAGAAACAATAAAAAAAAATTCAAATATTTCCTAAAATTATCTAATACAATATTTCACATGTTTCTTGAGAAAAAGGCGTCAGAAATTGAAAAACATTTTTCTAACACCTTTTTCTCAGGAAACACGCTACATTTCCTGAAGTGTTGCAAGGTGGTCATATTCTAGGATCCTTGAAGGCCTTGAGATACAAGTGATTCAGCTGATATACATCTGATATGAAATAAAATGTGAACCCATCCGGTCATTCAGTGTTGATGGCAGTAGTAAGTTTCATGTCCAAAATGAGTTTGCAGATGTTTTGCGCCCGGAGGTTGAAAGTTCCTTATATAAGGACTATTTCCTAATTGAATCATTGAGTTCAGAATTTTTGTGAACTACCTCGCCCTCAACTTTGAAGCACACGTGGGCAGGAGGCCAGGTATGGACCGTACTAAACTTTTGGTTCTCGTTGGCCAAAAATAGGTTCAACCACGTGATGACGGAACATGCCGAGAGTGTTCCTTGAAATAGTTTACCGGCTGACGTTAAGTATGGGTTGCCGCATATCCATAAAATGGTGAAGTGGCATACGTTATATGCTCACAAGGCAACTTTGACTGAAGATAGCTGGCTCTTTCACAGGCGTCAGATATCTGTGTTGCACAACAGGATTCTTCTGAGCGTAACGACACCCTTGACTCGGTGCTACGAACTTCTTTGTATCCACACGATCCCGAATTCGATGACGTAGCCTGCCGAAGGATCGCTTGGTGGGATTCGAATCGCATACGGTCCTGGCTTCTTGGAAAGGGCTACACGTTGTACCGTATCGTTAGACATGACATGTACCCGGCCACTACGGACCTCGAGGAGACCGCATTTCCCTTTGCGAGGCTTGAACCGAGTTCCAAGTCAAATGAAATTTTACATGCATACATTAGTCATATGGTGTGTATCGATCTTTCAAGGAATTTGCACTTATACTCTCTCAGGGCAATGTTATTTTTGCTCAGAACACCCAAGGACAGCACGTAGCTTTGAAAGCAGTCTTAGATGGAAGTGAAGAATTTCGTATCCTCAAATATCTTCATGACCAAGGAGTGCCTCGTTCAATCGATGATTTTTATCACGTTATACCTGTTTTGGACATTCTTCCTTGCGAAGGCCACTGGCTGGCCGTGATGCCTCGGTATTATTCAATCATTTTACGCAAGTTCACCTCATTTGACAACTCGGGAACTAGGTGGGGCATTTCTCCGCTCTCACCCCAATGTCAGAGCCTAGAAGAAGTACTCTATTTCATTCATTGTCTCTTAAAGGTTCTTTCACTCTCTCTTAGTTGAATCAGTCTTAACTCTTTACAGGGATTGACTTATCTCCACAAGCATTGCATTGCTCATGGAGTGCGTTTTTCGACATTTAACTTTAACATTTCCTGAATCTTTTGTCGTCATCATACATAGGACATAAAAATCAGCAATATACTCGTTAACCATGTACACATCGACAAATTTGACCTACACAGCTCCCACCGTCGGTCTTTACGCTCTCAAGGAAAATTAACATACTCCTTGTTTGATTTCGACGGTTCCACAATGTTTCCGCGTTCAACGTCCCTCGATAAATGTCGTCTTCCAAGTCACGTCTCTTTCAACACTTATTATCATCAGGCTCCGGGGGATACGAAGCAGGGAGAATTTGATTTCAATCCTTTCGCTTTTGACGTCGGAATGTTAGGTGTTATGTTTTGCCAGGAATTCCAGGTTAGTCGATCTTTGTTATATCTTCGTCCTTTCGTTATTGATGCCGATTACCGTTTTCTGCGCAGCATATGACATATATTGTCCCAATGTTGGCACCCCTGTTCGACCGGATGACCACTCGCGATATTGCTCGGCGATTCAAGGCTTCAGAAGCCCTCCAATTCTTTGAACAACAGGTCATTCCCCTGACATCTGAGCACGTATTATCTTTGCAACCAGTACCATGTCCTGAATACGTGACATATGACTACTACGATCGCTGGAAGTATCTTGAACGTGATTTCATCGAAAAATGGGCAGCTCACCGCGAGCCTCCTGTTCCGCGCCACATTCGCATCCTTCGCGAAATCTGTCTCTACCCGCGGGTCTTTGATACGATTAGTTACATACGTCGTGTTTGCCGGTTTCTTTACCGTGGATGGACTATCGTGAGTCGCGTCCTACGCTGGAAATGATGTCAGGCGCCTGTTTATGTATATATATATCATTTAGTCATAATGTACGCGGACTTGGCGGTACCTACTGTCGAGTGATGCCGTTCCCTAATCAAGAAATGATCAGGGAAGATGTGGCGCAAGGAAAATTCAGATGAAAGGTAAATCTAGCGGATGCATATGAACAAGTGCGCAGATGACTGGAGGATATACTCAAGACTATTATCCATCCTTTACTGACTATATCACTAATATCAGGCAAATTTGTGACTGGTAATATGCCTGCAACATTCCAGCAGCTTACAACTTTGATTATTCACAACGTAATCAGGGAATTTGTCCACATATACGTAGACAACATATTCATTTTTTTGGATTCCTTATTGGATTCTTTAGAGGCAGATAAAGCCTATCTTCGTGTTATTTGTTAGTGCTTGAGGGAGAACTCCCTATATTAAGTGGAAGAAATATGTATTATGAGCCAAGCACATGGATTACCTTGGTCATGTGGTTTATGAGCAGGGAATACACCCTGACACTAGTCAGCCGGAATATCCAAGATTGAAGAGTACCTCGAAACTATGATGATGTACAAGGTTTTGTCAGGTTGGTAAATTATATCTTCACTTTCCTACCACTTCTCTACCAAATATAACAATGTTGAGGTGTGATGTGACATTAAGCAACAAAAAACAAATAAAGTGGTAATTAACCAAGTGTCTAAGTTTTTTCCACATATCCTGAACACTCCCCCTCAAGATAAACTAGATAAGACAACATCAAGAAATTTATAGAACCTTTTGAACTTGACACAGGCAAGCAACTTTGTAAAGATATCTATGATCATATTGGAAGGGGGAATATAGTGGAGTTGGACATGACTAAAAGAGACAGTTTAATAAATAAAATAGAAATGAACATTGATGTGGTTGGTATAAGCATGAAATGTAGCATCCTTGAAGAGGCAAATAGCATCTTTGTGGAGTAAAGTATAAAAGTAAGCCTTAGTGCTTTATACAATGAGTGAAAACAGCTTTTATTAACCTGTAGAGTAATGTGTAAAAGTAAGCTACAAGTTAAGGTAAGCAAGCAATTGGCATAGATATGTACAAGAAATAGGCTTACTTTCAGTATTTTATATGACAAGTGAAAACAGCTGAGGGATTGGCCAATGTTCTATAAGTAAAAGATTCATCAACACCTTGGTTGACATTGGCACCACAGACAACTGTGTAGATGACAACTGGATTCATTACACCTCCCTCCCTTGGATTTTGTTATCTAGTCCCATCTAGCCTTGGCTGTTCAATTGTAGTCTAACCTCTGCTGGAGAAATCATGCACTATATATATATTCCCCTCCACTTCAAGAATGTAACAAGGCAGGAGCTCTGGATACTCATCACCCAGCTGTATAAATCTGCCTCTGTCATTCTAGGCTTTTTATGGTTATAGTAAGTATCAAGTTCTGAAATTAAGGTCCACTTGATCAGTTTATATTTGGACAGTAGCATTGGAATTGTAACATTTTTTATAGACTGTACAACTGATATATATATATATAACTCAGACTAAGACTAAGCATCCATGCTAAAGGCATAGTCATACTGAAGCAAGAACCTCTGAGAAAAAGAAAGAAACCTGGTACTTATCTAAGATTTGTCAGAGCTGACTAAAATTTGTCAGCATGATGGCATCAACAATGTTGGTTTTTTCCTTGTGCACTTGCAATTGACACTCTGTTATTTAAGAAAATCTTATTTTTTTTTTTGCTGTATACTGGGGTTGAACATATGTATCCACTGATTGTATGATATCTAGTTTGATCCATATTGTATGTGCATGTATGTCCAGCATCAAATGATCATGTGACTCCAAAAACATCACTCACAGCTCTTCCTTTTGCCTTTCTCTCTGCTATTTCAACCATTGACTCTGCTGTATGCCTTGATTCTATCAGTTTACTCACTTTTTCTATCTGATCTTGACATCTGTAATGGCTCATGCACATTACAACACTTAATATACAATTATTAATATTATACACTTATTACTAATTATTAGTTATTTAATTTGTATATAAGTTGTGAGGTTACTTATGTAACCTCAAGTAGTCTTTTCACACAACCATAGCCAGAATCAATAGATAGGTTCTGACTTA
>JABCKS010000188.1:0-31205 GCA_018851325.1 Termitomyces sp. DKA19
TAGTAGCATTTCTCCTGCATTCAAAATTTAGAGGAAACTGACCCTCCTTGCTTTCTCCTTTCTAATAGCAGTTTTCAATAGTGTGCCTGGTTTGTCTACAGTTTAAGTTTGTACATACTAACTTACTTTGTAATTGTAGAGTTTTTGCTAGTAGAGCTGTGGAATTTAAGTTTAATTCAACCATCAATTACTCTTTTAGGCATTCCAAATGTATGTTTAAATTTGCAATAAGTTTGACAGAAGTTTTGGTTGACTAAAGAGAGGCTATAATGTAATCCTATAATATAGAAAGTGATATGATCATAATGGCTCCAAATTAGTTGTCTTTTATATCTGCTCCTTTTTTAACTATATAGTTCCATTTGGAGCAAAGGATAGCAATATTCTCTTGAAAGTCTATTTCATCTGAATACTTTGTTGTCCTTAGTGTGTTTTTAGCTGAGTTTACCCTAAGTAATAAGTAAGTAGATGTAGGAGTAGGTAACATACCCTCAGTCTTAGTAAAAGAACTGAGAGTATCAACAGTAAGAAAAGCTACATATAGACATAGTGTGGCTGAGTAAACTATACAGCTTGATTGAGCTCAATTATGCTGAAGAAGGAATAGTTAAGTTAAAGAAAACAAATAAAATAAGAATTCTAGAAAAAACAAACTTTGATTAGCCAGATAGGGAAACAAAACCCCTAAAGGAAACCAATACTGCCACCACAATGAAGAGTCAATCACAATAATCTACAATCTCTTCCCCAGAGTCACAAAGAGACATCTCAAGTAGAGTTAGGATCCAAATTGATTGACACTTTGAAGGGCATAATAAAGGCTATTCAGTTGATCACTAATCAGATTCATGATTAAGCACTCAAAGACAATGGTAACTGACTCTCAGTATGAAAAGAGATTCCAAGCAAAAGCTCATGCAAAGGTGCACTCCTGTCACAAACATATTGATACTCTGTCATGGCAAAATGAAATCAGGCTAAAGTGGCAAATAAAGGTATTGCCCAGCTTCTGCCTGTTTGATATTGTAAATGCACATAATATATATCTATCTTTGAGCACTTAAGCATTTAAAGGGCAGCGGAGTTGGGAAACTCAACGTATTCAACCCTGTGTCAGTGTCTCCCTCTTTACCCAGATAAAATTAGTTACATTACCGGCCCTCGAATTATCATTTCTATTTTTAGGAAGTGTGGCGTAGTATATTTCAGGTCTGCCTCATAAGTAAGACCCCATTGATACCTAGGCGAAGAATATACCTGAATACTACTGGTACAACGTAGGGTAGGTATATCGCGTTAAGGTGATTCAGTAGTACAAGAAAACGAGGCCAAAAGGAACCAAAGGTCAAATATGGTACAAAATGATTCAATGCAAGTACGAAAGCAAAGAGGTTAACCTTGACATAAAACCGGGGAGAAACAGTTCTTGATTTGAAATGAGAACACCTTTACTCAATCTTCTTCAACCACTTCTTTGCTCTTCTTGGCCTTGGAAGCAGACTTAGCCTTCTTTGAAGCAGGTGTAGAGGCGCCTCCCTTCGATGCATGACGCTAAGAAGAATATGGAGGTTGGCCAACATGAACGAGAAGAAGTGAGAATGAAAAAGGAGAAAGCTTACCTTGCGCTTCTTTCCACTTTCTTCACCATCTGCCTCACGCTCGTCCTTAGCTTCAACCATCTCTTCATCTTCGTCTCCATCCTGTGTAAAATCCGTCAGCAAATGTATTTCTAACATAGGATGCGACGAGCCTTTTTCGAGGCTGGCTTCTTGGACTCTCTTTTAGCCTTTTGTTTCTTATCTACCAACTTCTTGACTGGTAATTTCTTCTTAAGTTTGATGTCATCGTCGTCAGTCTCGTCATCGTCGTCTTGACGTGTTACAGCGTCGATGACTGCCGTAAAGTCTTCACCATCTTCGTCGTCTTCATCCTAATGCATGCATCTATCAGTCGCAATATAATGATCAGCAAGAGACTGACCTTCTTTTTCGATGCACGTTTTTTGAGGGCGGCTTTTTCCTTAGACTGAGAAGTCTTCTTTCCGTCTTTCTTCTTGGGGACTGATTCCTCTTTGTCATCTTCGGCAGTTCCAGCATCTGCTTTCTGGAAGTCGCAAGACACGCGTTATATGAGATTATTCTTTCCTGGAAAAGAATATGGATACCTTTGCATGAGGTTTTTTTGCAGCAGGCACCTTCTTTGGCTTCTCTTCTTCATCAGCATCATCATCAACATCAACTGTCTATCCATCATAAGATAGGGTGAGGGGGATGCGTGCCACAAAGCTCTGCATAGACTGAAACGAACCTTCGACTTTTTTGCGCGTTCCTTCTTATGTCTCTCTACGGGTTCATCACCGTCGCCATCTGCATCTTTCTTTGCTCTCTTTGCACTCATCTTTTTCTTTGGTTTCTCTTCATCATCCTCACCCTCTTCTCCTATGTGTTTTTTTGCCGATTCTGGAATGTCTTCTTCCGCAACATGACCAGCCTCCCAGGCTGCATCCACTTTTGCCTTATCCTCGGGCGTGAGGTCATCATAACCATCGAGCTCAGAACTCGAGGAAAACGATTTCTTCATATTGGTCAAGATCTTTGAGGTTGTGCATCCCCAATGTCTCCATGCACTTCAGGAATCATTAGCAAAAATCGAAAACAAAGATATCAGATATATTATGAAAAAACTGCATGACATAATACACTTACAAGCTTGTGTTTCCACGAAAGTCTACGATGCTACCGACACGAAGTTCGCCTTTGGCGATCGGGGTGCCTAGAGTGAAAGAATCGTAGCCGTCAAAAAAAAGAAATTAACAGAGAACATATGGGACGGACCCGCGCAAGGTTTAGGGCCTGTGAATTAGAAAGTTAGCGATCATAGTATTAATGCCCACGACAAGCAACCTTGATTACACAAGATTGAAGGAAAGAGATTTACATACCTTTACACCTTGCCCGAGCGGAGGAGGCATACTCCAATCGATATCCTGAAGGTTTCTCAGCCATTGTCAAGGGTAAGGGAGGAGGGAAAGTAAAAAAGATGGGATTTACACGCGACTTTAACTGGGTTGTTGACTGCATATAGCGTGTGCCCTTGTTCATTGAAAGTCCGCTGACACGACGCATTGACCATCACCATCGTATCAATATTGCTGTGTTCTTTGTTCAGGATTGTTGTGTGCCTCTCGTGTGCTGCCCCCTTGTTTTCGAGGCAGATTGGCTGACACTGGTGATGTGATGGTCTACATTTAAGACGTCTAGAAATTGTCTTAAGAGCTCTCGTGTCTTGTTAGAGTTTTTCAGGGATCTCATGCCTTGGACCATGCATTTCTTGAGTCTGTTGGAATATCCCTCTTTCGACAAGGAAAACACCGTTTGAGACCAAGACTTGCCTTCCATACTTCATGGCATCCCATCAAACCATAAGTGTGAGAACTTGGAAGTTGGCTGTGTGGCGGACATCTGCTTATGCAGCCCAAACGACGACCTGACAGTGTCCAAACGTTTCACGCAATTCAAGCCAGCTACGTTTTCGGTCACTCGAAGCATATTCTGTCATTGATCTCGTTTCCAAAGTTATTCCAATGGTTCATTACAGGTTATTCGGTTTCCTGATAAGTGTCTATTACTATAATACTGGTATGATTCGTCAAAAGGTGAGTACATCGTCGGAGTCATGAATTGGCAAAACGTGCACATGTAAGCTGCATCACTTCATAAAGTTGTGTTGTTCCAGTCATAACGAAAGCATTCCTCCCATACGTCTTAGTGAGCAAACATAAAATCCAAACGCCTGTTTCCGACATCTTTCGTTGTCATAAGATATTCTTCTTTTTCCTGCAGAATGTCTCGGTGGCAGCCAAGTGGATACAAGCAAAGCCACTTACTTGGGTGGTCATGGCATCCCAGATCTTTGCGCGTTGCTTGTTCCGCCACACATAGTATATCTTGACAGAAGGGTACAAGATAACGATGTTGAACAGTGCGATGCTTATGAGGGCGATATTCCCGCGGCGATCTGGTGAGCCACATACATAATCAACACCAGCCATAATTCCAAGCACCATTGTTAGAGGGATGGAGCTTACACGTCGGCGCGTCGTCGGCGCGGTAGACTTGGCTGGCGATAATGCTAGAAGCTTGCACAAACATGTTATATAGCGAAGCATTGACTGTTCTGCTAGCCACGGCGCCAGAGTTACGAGAGCACCATGCAACCTGGATAGGATGTGTGTATCTGGGTGTCGGAAGCAAGGTCAAGGACTGCTGTCATTTCTTCTTGTTATAACTCACGGGTAGGAGAGCAAACCAGATATCACTCCCTGGGGAACCAGTCACCATCGCTGTCAGACCAACCGATGTATACAAGAAAAGCTGAAATGGAGCGTACAAAGAAAAGCCACTGATTGGGTTTATGAGGCAACGTGTAAATCGCAATGAGGAAGGGCAAGGCCCAAATATTCTCCGTACTTGCTACCCACGTTCGATCATTGACAGATTCAGAAAGGAGTGTGATGAGGAACATCGTGACCATTCCCGCTACACTTGACGGAATAGCGAGAAGATTGGTTTGAAAGGTACTAAAGCTGAGACGAGGGTCACGGTCGAAGGATTTACATTATACCGAGAGATGCTCACCCAACGTTCCGAAGCAAAAGGGAAAGATATGTGGTAGGTGTAGAAACAGGAATACCGAACATCAGGCCGCTTGCACGTTCTGTCAACATTCACTCTTCATTGATAGCACTGGACTAACGTGAAATATAGTGGCCACAAGTCGTAGTCCAGGACTGCAGTCCAAAGACGCTTGAGGGTTAAGCCTTCACGGTTATGCATGTCACCCTGTTAGTTTGACATAAGAAAAGACGCGCAGATACGGATCCAGAAAGACACGCCTTTGTCGGGTCATCGCGAAGCACACGATTAACAGCAATAATCTCCTCCCTCTCGGTGAACCACCCCTGAGGGCGAAACCAAGT
Organism: Termitomyces sp. DKA19; assembly: GCA_018851325.1. Classification (NCBI taxonomy): domain Eukaryota; kingdom Fungi; phylum Basidiomycota; class Agaricomycetes; order Agaricales; family Lyophyllaceae; genus Termitomyces; species Termitomyces sp. DKA19. Next base: position 4,979 of record JABCKS010000188.1, read on the forward strand.
TTTGGTCTGCGTAGGAGAAGGCGGCATTTTGAAAAATGTGAGGAAGCCTACAGTCAAGGTGATGAGACCCCTAGCGGTCGAGTTCAGCAAACAGCTGAAGAAAGGAAAATAAGACGTGCTCAACAAGAAAAAGCCACCTAGATCATGTTACACTAAACTGTTTTCAGATATACAGATTTTAAGTGCGTACCTCCAACCTGCCTTACCCGCCACACCTCTCATATGTAGAACTCCGAATGCAATGAAGCTAGCCAAAATATTGCATGCATTCATTGATATCCAAAAAAATGCGAGACGGATGGGCAACTCGTTTTTGGTGTAGAAGTCTGTCAAAGTTCAATAAGCTCTAGAGGGAGGGAAGACGAGGCATACATACAAGACAGATAAAGGATGAGATCGGGTATAAACCTATGTTCTACCTGAGCACCATGTTACGGGGACATGGCTGAAACTAGCTACATACCCTCCCTGTAGGAAACTAGGTACGTATCAGTTCTCTCTGTCGTGAGGCAAATAGAAGAATGTACCCAAGAAGTACTCTCGTAAGGAGAAATGTAGAGCGTCCTGTGAGAAAGAACTGGAAGAGAGTTACGATGGCCCATAGACACATTTGGATAGGAATCCAGCGATCGGGTCCCAACTGCGTCAGATTACTGGTCAGACCGGTCAAGATTCAAGGACTATGACGGAATGCTACTTACGCGTTTTGACACGAGCTGAGAGGGCAATTCAGCGCAAAGAAAGGCTATACGGAATAATGAATTCCCTAGATTGAAATCTGTGAAAATGGCAAAGTCACTCGAGAACTATCTCCACGTTGTTTGATAACCGAACTTACCATTTGTAGTCATCTTTAAATCAGGAAGAAAGTTGTCCGAGTTAACTTGGGATAGGTTGTTACGATCTAAATTGAGCGCGGAGAAGCTGATAGCAGCTATATAAGAGGTTTTGAGCTAGTGCCGGCCAGCACGTCAGAATGATAGATTTCCACTAACCCCATAACATGACCTTCCAGTCAATCTTTCTAACGAGTGCCTAAGGACAGCATCAACCTCGGCGGCTTTATGCTTGGCTAGTGACGTACCCTCTCTTCACGCCACGTCCAACGAGCTTTGGGATCAAAACGGTGTATATTCTCGTGATCCGCCTTTGGCCAATAGTGCTTGCCGAGGTTTGGGTCATCGTAGATAGACCGACGGGTGGCAATAGAATCAAGATCGAGCGGATCCTTTCGGTGGAAGAGCCAGTCAGTGAACTTGAAAGGCTTTGATTCGGCGTCAACCAAATCATCAGCGTCAACAGACAAGGATGCGACTTGGACGTCCTTCTTGTCCAAAGACGAGCGTGTATCCTCAGGCTTGAATTTGGTATAAAGGTCAGTCGCAGATGACATGGATTCGAGCTGAAGAGGAAGTTGAGAAACACCAACGCATTTCAGTTGAATCTTTAAAGGCAAGAGGATAGGTAGGCATAAGGGAAATCAAAGCCAAAAAGCACGCCATTTGCGACTGTTTGATGTACACAACCCAAGGAATGACCAGTGGTCAACGTTATATTGTCACAGGACCCTGTTCCGATAAGTGTTATTTTAGCCGGATGATGCACAAGAAGCACACTATGGCGCAAGGTTTGACCATGGTTGATGCACAAGAAGCCCACTATGGCGCAAGACCTGTCCATGACTGATATTAACGCGATCACCCTGTTTACTTACTATTGGTCACCAGCCGGTGAGTCTTGAAGCGATAAGTGACCGCGACACACCTCCAATCGAATACGGGTAGAGGAAAGAATTTGCAAGATACTTACTTACTCCATTAAACTTAACTCCGATTGAACTTCAGATTTACAGGTTATAACCTAGTATCGCATGTAAGAATGCATTCCAAAGAAAGCAAACTAATCCATTCTGGCAGAGTCACGTCGAGGTCGCATGATGGCTTCTAGAGGGCTGCCGATGAGCCAGGACTGGATCTTACATAACTGGCTATTCCGAGCGTAAGATAGTCTGATAGTCCAGAGGAAGAAGTATCTATGCATTGTCAGCAGCAAGTGAGGCGGCCCTTCTTACAAACTCAAGCAAGGTTTGAGGTCGGGCTTTCTGCTTGGAAGTCGTTCTTGACACGTGACACATCAGTTGCTCACTTGCGGTCAGTTGTGAACGGGTCAGACTGCAGCGCCTGTTCTGGCCACCAACGCTCCTCCATAATCTACTTGCCAGCACCAGTGTGGTCGCATAAATCGCAAGATCAATCCACTCGCAGGCTCACGAGTCTGCAGTCGGCTTCTCTTTGTTATCTCCATCAGCATTTCGGTATAATATCGCTTCTGAATGCATTTCACCAAGCCATCATGGGTAATGCACAAAGACAGCGCGAAAAGCGATGCGAGTGCAAAAAGGTTGTCGATATTCTCCGTTCACGTTCACCCAGATGGTTCGCGTATTGCTACTGGTGGGCTTGACGCCAAAATCCGCATATGGAGCACGAAACCGATTCTCAATCCGGCATCTGAGGCTTCCGGCAGGCCACCCAAATCGTTATGTACCCTTACTATGCATACAGGTCCGGTATTGGTCGTACGGTGGGCGCATTCTGGCCGATGGCTTGCAAGTGGGAGTGACGACGAAATAGTTATGATATGGGATCTTGACCCGTCAGTAAACCTGTGTTTTTTTCTGAAGTCGTCCACAATTCTCTCGGTATGTTCAGGAACTCTCGGGGGAAGGTTTGGGGCTCAGATGAGGTAAACGTCGAAGGATGGAAACCTCTGAAGCGGCTTCCCGGGCACGAGAGTGGTGTGTATTACCTCGTGTTTCTCGCAACGAAATTAAGGGTACACAGATGTGACTGACGTGGCATGGGCACCTGGAGACAGATACCTTGCATCAGTAGGCCTTGACTCGCAGGTTATCATTTGGTGCGGTTACACGTTAGGTGAGGACTCGAAAGTTATTCTGACATGTAGTTGACCACTTTTCAGAGCGTCTCAGAAAACTTGATCAGCACCAGGGGTTTGTCAAAGGTGTATGTTGGGATCCTGTTGGAGAGTTTCTAGCCACCCAATCCGATGACCGGTCTGTCAAGATATGGCGAACAACAGACTGGAGTTTGGAAGCCGAAGTGACTAAACCATTCGAAGATTCACCCGGGAGCACGTTTTTCCGAAGACTGAGGTTGGTGGTAAGCTTTAATAAGATCTGATACTTATACCATTTTAGTTGGTCGCCAGACGGTGCACACATTACCGCGTCCAACGCCACAAACAATAAAGGTTTTGTATTCATTGCTGCCGTCATCACCCGCAACTCGTGGACGTCCGAGATTAGTCTAGTCGGCCACGAAAACACAGTTGAAGTTGCAGCTTATAATCCTCATATATTCTTGCGTAATATGAATGAAAAAGTCTCAACCTCGAACATATGTTCAGTGGTCGCACTTGGTGCCGACGATCGCTCCGTCTCTATCTGGCAGACGAAATCAGCGCGGCCGCTCATCGTTGCGAAAGAGGTGTTCGAACGGCAAATCATGGATCTCAGTTGGTATGTCCTTGAGAGCGTGTTTAGACTGGGATCTTGACAAATCTAGGTCTTGGGATGGCCTTACACTCTATGCTGCGTCATCTGACGGGACAATCGCAGTGTTCAGCTTTGATCCTGAAGAAATGGAGGGAATTGCTCCCCATTCCGTACAGGAACAATATCTGACGAAGTTTGGCTTTACCCCGGCACCAATTCCTGAGGGTTATTCTCACGTGTCAACAAAAGAATCTTCCCAACTGCCCTCTTCACCTCAGCAACAATCCCAGCCGTCTGGTTTCAGTCAAGTGAATGATGGTGGCGAGCGCATAAACGTTCTTGTTGCAAAACGCAGCAACAAGCGAGTAAACCTCACTACTCAACCCAATGCCATCCCCTCAGCGAGCACTTCTGTCCTAGTCAATGGTGTCACGGGCTCAGGGAGTACTCTCCCCATCTCAAAACGCAAACACTCGCTCACTTCATTCCCGCCACCGTCCGAGCAACCCTTCGATGCACCTGACGGCTGGCCACACCGCACAGACATGAGCATGGACCTGGATGTACCTATTGACTCGCTAGATACACCAGCGTCCCCGACGCACGGGCGTCCAGGGAAACGTAAAGTTAGTGCTTTGGATCTTCCAGATGATGGGAAGCAGGTGAAGGCGAGGACGTTAGGTGGGGATCGGGTCAGAGATCATGTTGCGGTGAAGGAGATTGCTCATCACACTGCGACGAGGGGAGGGACGGATGGTGCGTGTGCTTGGGGAGGACAGGCGGGCCCGAATCTACCTGTGCCTCTACTGTTGACGGTGTTAAGCACAGGAGTCGAGAATAGTGATGAGATTCTTGAGGCGAGAAATCCTGAAAATGATGGTATGTAATTTGTTTTGTTCTGTTAACATTGGCTGATGGTTCGTTCAGCAAACCCGACGGAGGTGATGTTCATTGCCGGCAAACAGACTCAGTGGCTTGATTACTTACCATCTCCCGCAATAAATGTTAAAGCGACACTGTCATTTTGTGCTGTTGCTACGCTGGATGGCTCTGTGAATATTTATTCGCATACCGGACGACGGTAGGTCAAGTGGCTAGTTGCGCATTTCTTTCTCATCTTTTTGAAGGTTCATGCCCTCATTTGCTCTCGGAGTGCCAGCCGCGTTCATGGAAGCCACCAGCCATGCTCTACTCATAATTACCACAACTGGGCAACTGTATTCATGGTATGATAGCCAGATAGTGCGACACTGCTCATCTCACACATCTCATAACCAGGAATATCAAGAAACAATCTTCCTTTTTCTCGCCCATATCCATTGCCCCCCTTCTCTCGTCTCTAAATCACACGATCACTGCCGTGTCTATCCAAACCAACGGCGTTCCTATCATCAATTGCTCCAATGGCGTTGTCTATTCTTACGATCCAGCGCTCCTGACCTGGGTCAAGCTGAGCGAGCGGTGGTGGTCAGAAGGTTCAGACGCATGGCAAAATCGCCCCCGGAATTCTACAGTCCAGTCAGGGAACCGTGGTATCATGTCATCCGTTGAGGGTAGCATCAGTGGTATTCCCGACGAGAGTCTATCAGCTAAAGTCAGGCCGACATGGTGGAATACGGCGCTGACCCTGGGTCACTTGGAGACCAGGTTGAACGCGACGAGGCTTCTTGACAGCCCGCAAGAGTACAAGCAAGCGCTTCTGTTGTATGCCAAGAAAATTGCAGATGAAAACTTCAGGGCAAAGGCAGAGGAGCTCATCAAGGAGCTATATGGTCCCATTTACTAGTGCGTACACCAGCTTTTGTCACTTCGGATCGGCTTATCTTCTTTTCGAATAGCCGTCCTGATCGTGAGGAAACTTGGACTCCGACAGTTGTCGGATTATCGAAGCGAGATTTCCTCAGGGATGTGCTATCAATATTCAGTTTGTTTTGATATATGCGATTCTTTGTTATTTTTTGTTCACATATATTTCGCAGTTCGAAGCAAGACCCTAACAAAGCTCGGGATGGACTGGCAAGAAGTCTTGAAGAAAGCTTCGAGTGATGAATGAGTCGGACGGTCTTGACTTCGACTTGTCCCCGCCGCCTTCTGTCGTGTTGTTGGTGTATATTAGTGAGTTTGTATTCTGACTACAATTGCTTATTGCGTGTCTCAGCATGCCAGTTTCTCATTTCTTCGTCCCAGTTTGATGTACTAACGTTTCATATCCGTCATGAAAGAAGACTTGATGATCACTAATAACTTTCTGGATATCAATTGACGACTAGAAAGATACGAATTCGAATAATCTCGAAGTCGTATGTTTTTGTATTTCCCATAAGTTGCACGACCTATGATCTTCACAACTATCGCTGGGTTTCCCAGAATTTTTCTCTGAAAGGGGCCCTCTCGATATCTAAGGTTTTCAAACTTTCAAATAGCCTTATGACATATGGTCATTTGAAACACGGCTGACACATTTAGTAATCGGAGACGATGACATGTCCGAGGGCTGTGATTAACAAATGACATTATCAATGACGTCAATAAAACCTTCGTAACTTGTCCAAGCATTGACATTTACTCAATAAATCATTGTTCTTATCTTCTGATGTCGGAAACTGTCATCCGCGAAGTACATTCTCACCGATGTGAACACAGTACTGTGTCTCATTTTTGACTTTGGCAGGTTGTGAACAACGTCTGGACGTTTTCTCGGTGAGGTTCTTAAAATTGATGAGAACCTGTATGCTGACATCTAATGTCTTAGTCCGTTTGCCCGTTCCGGATTCATTCCCTTCGGCGGACGTTCGACGGCCATCAGATTGAAGAGTGGCGGTGTTTGGATATTGGCATCTACACCACTAGAACCAGAAACCAAAACGAAAATTAACGAATTGGGACCTCTGAAGTGTGTCCCAGCCATAGACCTTTCCAGCAGTTTCGTCTAAGTTTCTTTGGAGGTATATTGTCAGTCCAGACGCCGTGCATCATATGTTCCTTAGTATGATATGTTCAACAGTATCCACATTACAATTGGCTCATAATATGACAGGAGAATATAAGAATACGTACCCGGAGGCCAAGTTGATCGCCCCAGTAGAAGTTATTGACCGTTTCAAGGACCTCAAGTTCGACGGAGGTAATATTGTCCACCACTTGATTTCTTGTATCTGACTTACTGATCCAACAAAGCTTGGGGCAGGGATCCTCCAAATACACTGTACGGTTTTGAAGACGAGGTATGTTCATCTCACTTTGTCATCTCAACATATGTTCGATGGCTGACGCGCTTAGATTAAATCATGGTGTGACGCAATCATTTACGTCACATTCCCCTATTAAACCATAGCTTTTTGTAGCTTTTTCTCTGGCTTCAAAAATAAAGACGTCGCATTCCTTCACGTAGAAAGCAAGGTCTTGATTGAGGCGGATCTTTTGTTCAATCTGCCGGCAAAAGAACAGGTATTCTTCAGAATACTTCATTGTTTAACCTGTTAATACGATAATTTGCTTTAAGTATTCGAAGTCCTCTTCGACGCCTAATCTTCCTTTCATAAATGGTCTCTCACCCACTTCATGGTTTCATCCAAGAATGATCTGGAGCTTAGGTGTGGATAAACAGTCAGTCACTCAGTGCTTCGATTTATCCATTCTGCGGCTTATCTCCGGTCTTTGTTATCAGAGCTATGAGGCAGGACGCTCGGACTGTCGCAAGTTGGGACTTTGAGAAAGTGATACCTTGCCATGGTGTACGTAGTGACTGCCTCATGGTGTACTATGTTTGCTAACCAGTCACAATAGGACGTTATCGAGGCTGGTGGAAAGAAAGCTTGGGAGTCGGTCTACAAGTTCTATCTCGAAGATTGAGATTTCGAATGGCGATGATGATAACTCCTATTATCTGTGTTCTTTTTCAAGTTCCCACTTCGACTTAGAATACTTGTAAGATTCGTCTACAATATTAGGTTAATGATTCATCTACAATATCGGGTTCATGATTCGTCTACAATATCAGGTCACTTCTAGGGATTACTTGTGCTATATGTGAGAGTTGCTCGATGGTAAAGAAATCACTTATGATTGCTATTGATTTGTTTATTGATCAACTCCAAGCCCGTCCGCGTAACTCCTCGAACATTCGTCCACAATTGAATCCGAACTTCGCTTGAACCACCCATGCCAAGGAACAATTTCAAGCACGAGATAACACCCTAGACATAAACATAACACTGCCCCAACTCAATATAAACGTTGTCAGATTTTGTTGGGAGTTCTCATTGTACTTGAATAACGACATTTCGATTCGTCATCGTGTTAATTAACAACCTGACATTTTTTCTTTTTCATTAACGGTTACAGCTTGGGTAAATCACCAGGGACACCGTCGTAACGTTCTATAACTACCAACTCCTGTAAATGTCTTGTTTTCTAGACAGATCTATCAGCTGTGGCACAACAGGCGCTCAACTTTTTAGGGGAAACTCACGATACTCCACAGCTAGTCGATCCCTCTCTTCCGAATCCACTGTGAACACCTCCCAGAATTTGACTAGTTTGGGTCGAAGGCGACTGACATCGCAAGCCTAGAAGCTTACTCCGAGAAAAGTCTTTTCGCCCCGCTCCATGTTCGTACCCTATCCGGATCTTTGAGCCACCGAACATGACTCAGTTGGCGCAGCTTTTCTGCACGCCTTCTCTATTTCAAAACCCGAACAGGTACATTAGCTGCGAGCCTCATGTTCACCACGGATCCGGCGTTTCCACACTTGATTGGGATGTATTCAACCCTACGGACACTGAACTGAAAACATACTTCCCAGTCTTCTTGAGCTCCGAGTCTACCCTCGACATTTGTTAATGATGGCCATCACCTGTCCAATTTGTTTCAAGGTTTTTCGGTCGTCGCAAGCATTGACTTGTCATTCTTCGGTACACCCTACGTGTCCGTTTTAACATCGTAAATGTCTCTGGAGACGTTTTATCGATATAAATGCCTTGCAAATTATATGCCGCACGCCAGGTCAGTGGTTCTCAGCTGATCTCAAGTGAACACTGGCAGCATATAGATGATGTGCACCGATAGGATCGTTCTCCCTGCCCTGAGAAACGCTTCAATAGCGAAGAATCGCTCCAAAACCACCACCGTAACGCGGCAAGGCGTCCGAAATGTTGGAGATGCGGCAAAGGGTTCTCCATCGGGAAGCCTTGTGGAAGGCAACTTGTTCCCCAGTCCTAAAGGCGGAATTCTAAGGTGACAAGACTTAGAACCCCATCCAATAATGGTTTGCCGAAATATCTTGGCGAAAAGAAGAAATATATCGAGGTACTGCGCCGCATAAGTCATGACAAATTGTGCTCACTCAAAGGTCCACTGTCTAGTGAGTGTGGCGTCACCGACAAAACAAGACTGGACAACTATAATTCCTTTTTGAAGGTGAGGGATACTTCCTCTCCAATATTTTTTGGTTGCTGAAGCCCTAATTCATCGATGTGTCACTTTTACAGTCGTCGCGCAAGTCAGTGCAAGAAATTCTTCATTGGCAATTCTTCACAACGTATGACAACACCCGGACATGGTCAGGACGGCTTGAAACTGATGAAAAGGGGGAAAATCGGTCCTTCCACAGGGCTTGCCTCAGGGTCCTAGCATTCAAGGAACTGAGGTATGTTTTTCAACAGAAGATGGCTTGGATTTTGAGGTTACCTGCAAGCAGCGCTGACTTCTACCAGGTCAAGACTCGCCGACAACCACAATTTTATCCTAGACTATGGCCGTCAAGCAGTCTCAAACAATGTTTTCTTCAAAGACTACTGGCGTCTACCGTTCCATGTCATGCCGTAAATGTTGTACACCAGTCTACGTGTGACCTTTTTTGTTGTTTGTGCTATCCGTTTTATCTCTCCTAAATCTCATGTTGTGCGTGGTCAAAGTAGCAACACTGTAATCAAATATGGTGAAGAACTACGCCTTTACATCCTCTGGCTCATCGTCCTCGAAGCTATGTAGAGTTTGTAAAAGGAGGTTGCATTTTATTGAGAAGACCAGCGTTGATTCGCTCCTTTTTATGCTTGAAACGTGTTCAATGAGCTCAATGAGGATGAATTGAGCTACATATAAGTAGGTCCCGTCTGCGTCCGAAACAGGTCAAAAGTGCAAACAGGGTTCGATTGCATTAGAGCGTATAAGTCGGCATTCACAGGTCGAAATTCTGAAAAATTTGCCGTGCCAATATATGTCTATCTCGGTAAGGGTGTCTTGTCTCTACGATTTGGACTTGGTCTCTTCCACTGATCCAGGTGACGATGTCGGTTTCGAGCTTGATTGCCCCAACGGCCCTCGTGCACTGGCGCGCAACTCGACCTCTGCCTGATGTGATTGCTCCGCGGCCCTCAGCCTCTCCTCGAATTCTTCCTTCTCTTTTGCCATCTTTTCTGATCTCCTCCTTTCAGCATCGGCGTCAGCAGCAGCAGCTGATGATATGGAAGGGGCAAGGGTGTCCTTAGGTCTCATAGACCATGTGCCGGCACATATAGCAACTATGGTCAGACCCTGAGCAGCGACACGCACACGTAGCCATTGGTTGAATGAACGTGATTGGCCACGACGCATCTTGACCATGGCAACAACAAGTGCGCCGGCGGTGGCGAGTGAGCCTACCTATATGTGTGAACAAGGGCAACAGAGAAGGTTTTAAAAACTCACCAAGGGGTACCCATGGGTTCTCCTTGAATCTTCGCACAGCCTTTTCCCGGTAGGTCTCTGTAGCGGGGACAGGATGTGGCTTTGGAACGATAACCTGGGTGCTCATACTTAGCCCCGTTCGTGTGATCAGTAAGCGCGTTGGTATCGTGTGACTTCAGACTTCAGCTTCATTGGTCATGGAACGGATCAATCGTGCCTTGCTCCACATAGTGAACGATACCTGGGTACTCGGTTAACCTCCGTGACAAGTCTGCGTATTCGCCCCAGGCCAGCGGTTGCCCAGCTGGTCTTCAACGCTCCAGTTAAGACTCGACGTCCGGTCTGCATCTCGACGTGCAAAATGAGCGGGAATCCACAAAAAGCAATTGCGTAGTAACTCAGCAACTAATGTACACGGTAACAATATAGACAAAGCATATCGGCTTTTAGGTGTAAGGTGGCTACAAACTATATCACTTTTTGGCAAACGGCCACAACTTCTTTCTCCTCGCCTCCTTCGCTGCTATGCGTTGTCTGACCTCATCCTCAACCTCCTCTTCAGTCAAATGGCCACCAATCGAATACCACGACACGGCTGCCATACCTAGCACAGCTGTAAGCACGCAGCCAAACATCGCCCCGATACCCTTTGGGCGCCACCCGAGTATTTGCGGGAACGGTCCCAAAGGAAGACCTGTGAGATCCGTCGTCGAGGCAATACCGGCAGCATTTCCTGACACTCGCTTTCCCAGCGCAGAGCAGTAATCACGCATGACCTGTGGTGGGCTGTTGCGTTGCTGAGCGATAAGAGGAGCCTCGATGAACTGAATTGCAAGACCAACTTCAAGGTGCCATTCAATGTGACCTGGGGAGTTTCAGTACATAGGCAAGCAACAAAAGTTCCTGACACGGAAGCAGCTTACAATGAAGGAACCATGCGCCTGGGTTATCGGCAACGATACGAAGCGTTGCGGATTGCATTGAGGGTATTTGAATGGTATCGCGCCGGATGGGGTTAGCCTGCCCTTCGACGAGTGGAGGGTTGAGCGCGGGGTCATTTGATGTATAGTTTTCTGCACGATTCACGATCTGATACTTATGTCCATGCAAATGGCTGGTGGTGTCTGAGTCAGTGCTACTTACATAGGGAAGGAGAGGGATACGATGCTAACAATGGATGTTTTCCTGCATCGCCATTTTTTATGACAATGTCAATGATCTCAAGGTGATCGAGAACAAAGCTGGTCGGGCCGTACGCCATCGCAACCGTGGCATTCTCACCCAAGGTGAGCTCGGAGAAAATCGCAGGGACAAGAGGTGTGTTGTATGTTATTTGATTAAACATGGCGCGATTCGTACCATCATCCATGGTGTCAAAGGTGACCTCGAGCTCGATAGTACGGGTCGCAGGCACTTGTGGGATGACCTGGACGGGTACAAGGGAAAGATCGTCGACATCGTGATACTCGTTGATAAATCCGAGATCAGTGAGAGATGCAGATGAAGAGTAAGTGACAGAAGATGTCACATCTGAATTGGTTGAGGACCATGGTCAACGCAAAGATCAAACGGAAAGGGAGAAAGCGCACTAGGGTTAAGAGTATCTGGGACGGTATCAAACATGCCGGTATCCATGTTAGCGTGTATTGCCCAGTTGGCCGAGGTGTCATTGCGAGCAGTAACCAAGACAGAATAGCGTTGGGCGACAGTGATACTGATAAGATCAATAGGGGATTCCTCGACGTCCGTCTGTATACGGCACATTAACTTCTCCCGCCGAGATGTCTAGGTATTGGGACTTACGCCATCCACTTCGATGATTCGCATATTGTGTCCATCAATCCAGAAGAAAAAGGCCGCAAAGGCAGACGTATTGACAATACGAAGACGGTAGGTTTTGCCAGGCGTAAATGGAAGAGTAGCATTCTCATTAAAACCGACAGCAGAAGTGACTGGTGCCGGGGATGTTCCCGATATGGGCCCAAGATAAGATGCATTCTGAGCAAAATATATAAGAGCAGAGTCTGGGAAAGATCATGCTCTCAGCACAAGTACGTCTGAGGAAATCAACATGTATGCTTACCAGGAACAGGCTCGGCCCCACCAGGATTGGCAATGTTGATGAATTGCTTCAGAAGGACAGAATGTTCATCGTGGTACCAATCACCGAGGATAACGGTGAATTCTTCATCGTACGAATGAACTTCTTTGGGAGGATGAAGTACCAGTGGGGCACGAAGTCCATCAACGTATTGACCCTGTTAACAAATCAAGCACAACCAGGGACGTGTTAGAAATTGGTATACAGACCGAGGCATGTGCGTGAACCCAATAAGTTCCCCATTGGCCCGAAGAATTGATAGGGACCACATAGTCAAATTGACTTCCCGGTGGGATTCCGCTAAATTTGTATGTTCAATGTACATATTCGTATCAAGAACCAAAAATACTAGCCATTCTGTCACACCCTGAGCACCATCCATCCACGAAGTAGAGTTGAAAAACATTCCATGGTGATGGAGAGTAGAGGGTGCATCTAGGCTATTCGTGACATGGACCAGAAGCGAATCATTAGTATGAACATCCACAGGTGGAGGTCTGTAGAATGACGTTGAGCAGTTAACTTGAAAAATTTCACAAACGAACTCACGGCCATGTTCCATTGACACCGATTGCTCGGCGTTCGAATAGGCCATCTGGATTAACGTTCTCAACCCAGGTAAGGTTCCACCAGATCTCATGTACCCCAGCAAGCGTTGGAACTGCTAGGGGAAGGAGGAGTACCAATTGCATGAACTGCATGGGGTCAAGGGAGAGGGAAGCAGACTCATGGGCATAACTTCGATCTGGACCTTATGAACGCGAAAATAATGTGATCAAGAGGAGTTAGGAATTACCGAAATAGCGGACCTGAAATAATCGGCTTATCAGATATGCCGGAGTCTCAACCTACTCAATCTTGTCGGACTTGTACATCCGAATGGATGTCACGCTAAGTACCATTCTGCGGGAAAGTGACAGAGAATTCCTGCCTACATCATTTTATGGTGCAAGTCATAGTAACCAGACCACACATGGCCACTGAAACACGCTAGACGATCTTCCATCGTGACAAATGTCGGTGGTGGCAAACGCCGAACCTGAGTGGGGCTCTGTGAACTTTGGAGGAGGTAGGTTATGAGGTTCTCTTGGAAAAATGACTATCTTTCGGCCGTTAGACGTCTATCAATGTGAGATCTGGCTGCTTGTTCCCCTGATAGATATCCGACTCGCACGATTTTACGTTGAAGGATGGGGGTGCGAGTAGGATGTTCTCACATCTTATCAGATTGAGACCCCAGAACTGTCATCTGATAAGGGTCATTAGTTATCAGATAAAATTTTTTTCCGACTAAAAATAGAACACATGTATTATCTGGCATGAAGTTAAAGCCGGGGCCTCGGTCCTGGCGGTATTTCGAATGCCATATATGCTTACTCCCCTATGTTGCGCTTTACTAGAACGGTCTCTTCCCTCCCTTTCCCTGTCTAACTTCCCATCACTGAAAGATGGCGAAAAACCTCTTTTCAGTTCCTATCTTTTTTATAGTCTTTAGAGAGACCCTCGAGGCTGCCATTATCGTTTCGGTACTACTCGGACTCGTCGAACAGATCGTTCATGGTGAACCATCTAACTCGCCGACCGTTTCACGAATCACCGCTGGGGAAGCTGAAAGCAAAAGTGGTTCTGATGCCGGTGGACTCACCCTTCGTGACCCAGAAGACGACCGAGCTCACCGACGCCTTCTCATACGAAAACTACGCATCCAGGTCATCTTTCAGCGCTTCTTTCCTTACAAACCCATACTCATTCCAGTGCTAGATATTTGCAGGATCTGCTTTGGGTCTTCTTATCGCCTTGGCTATTGGCGCCGCGTACGCAGTTCCACAAAATGAGCGAGGATATTTGTTTATCTTGAATTCCAGATTCATAGCAATATGGTTCACCAAAGCATCCAACCTTTGGGCGAAGTCTGAAACCCTTTGGGAAGGTAAATAATGCTTCTTGTGTAACTGAACTCCACGTGGCTTACCCGAATCTAGGAATCTTTGAACTCATTGCTTGCATTATGATTTTCATAATGGGCATAACAATGCTGAAAATGGATCGAGGTGAGATTACTTATGTCAATGTTGAGCGGACCGAGATCAATCTGGCGAGATTTCAGCTAAAGCGAAGTGGCGCGTGAAGCTGTCCCGTGCCTTTGACAAGAAACAAGGTGAGAGTGCCGAAGCAACACACCATATGTTTTGCTCATTTACATGTGGTAACAGCGATTGATGGAGAAACCAAAACCGGCAAATGGGTTCTTTTCCTCTTACCTTTGATCACTGTTCTTCGCGAAGGTTGGTTAGGATTCTTTTCCATGCCGCCACCAATGCCGATTAATGGATGATTATAGGAATGGAAGCAGTCGTCTTTGTTGGTGGCGTGGCTCTTGGCCAGAGCGCGACTTCTATCCCAATCGCTGCCATTGTCGGTATAATATGCGGCCTCACATGTGGATTTCTTATTTATCAATTCGCCAGTCGATCGAGTATGTGCTCTGTTCATCACACGACCAATCAAACTTAAGCCTTATCCTTTCGACAGCGCTAACACTTTTCCTGGTGGTCATGACTAATTTTATTCTTCTCATCGGTGCTGGACTGTTCAGCAAGGCTGTTGGCGCGTTTGAGCAGCAAGTTTTCAACATGCTACTCGGCGGTGACGTTGATGATGCGGGAGGAACGGGACCTGGATCATACCGCGTACAAGGCAACGTCTGGCATCTCGACTGCTGCAGCCCCGAAAATGCATTCGGAAACAGCGGATGGTCCATCTTCAACGCCATATTCGGGTGGACGAACAACGCGACGCGTGAGTTGATTGTCTTGCATTGACAAAATGTTTGTAGCTGATGAGTGGTGATCATATCAAGTCGGTACTGTCTTGTCCTACGTCTTCTACTGGATCGCAGTCATGGTTACTCTTAGCTATATGAAATTCAAAGAGGTTGGTGATTCGGCTATTTCGCTGAAATCAACAGATGAATTGATTGGGTCTACTACCAACAGGGTCGTACGAAGCTCTTCGGTCGCGAGTCTGCTGCTGCCGTACGTCGTCGGAATGCCCGCCATATCCGTGAAGAAGAAGCACAGGATGGAGGGGAGGAGAAACAACAAAGCTCGGGTGATGTCGCCACTTTGCCACGTTGATTCAGTCACTTTGACGACTGGCCTTCTCCCCGGCATGTACTTCTTCTTCATTTTTTATGACTTTGCTTTGTTCCAGTAGTGTTTTAACGCAAAAAATGTATTCGTGAAGTCAAGACGAATAGTAATTGTAATATTGTTGTTCCAATATCGATACCAATAAATCAGCGAAAGCCCCATTTCTCGTTTTGGTGCGCTTCGACTCCGTCATGGAAGAAACTGAAATTGCCAACCATTGGATTCCAGCGAGTCCCTATTGGGAGGACCGCACAATTTGACGACTAGTGACGGTGATATGAGTGAACGATGTTACATATTCGAGAGAAATAGAGATAGCATCGTAACAGGTCGATGTGCGAGGTCATTCTATCCGAGCACATGTTTGTTGGATCTAGCCTTAACCACTTCACGACGTGACCGCGCCAAACAAAAGCCATGATAGATTCTGCGAAGAGAGTTCTAATACCCGACAATCCACAAGTACCGATACATTTACAACGCATACCTATCCCTATCATTGGTGTAGAGTAGACACCTTTCTCTACCCCCGCCTCTTAGCCCTGTATTGTGGCTTGCCGGCGGTATAAACAGAATTCATTCATTCTAGCCTTAACCCTAGACCAGGGCTTGGTGACAGCGGACAATGACACAATTACGAAGCTGTCGATCCGACGTAGGAAACAAAGACCTGGCCAGGCAACAAGAAGCCACGGCCATCCGTTGGAACAATGAATTCGAACTATTGTCTTCCGCCTCACTATATAAACTTAGGATGTCGTGACACACGGTATTTTTACTCTCTTCCACCCCTTCCTCACTGAACTTCGCGAGAGAGCCAGGCGCTCTATAGACTTGTCTACACGACCTCCACAGTCTCTTCTCTGATCATCAATCGTTTGACTCAATTTTAAGCACCATTCATGTTGTTTCGTGCGTCAAGCTCTCTCGTTTTCCTGGCCTCTCTGGTAGTATTGGCCCCGGTCAAAGCTGCACCGACACTGTTCACGGCTCGTCAAGAGGAAACTACCAACACTAACACCACCGGCACTGGCTCGTTTCAAAAGCAGAATGCATTAGATGCGCAAAAATTGAATGCTCAGTTTTCTACACTCAAAGAGACGGATTCTTGCACAGGTGACCTTGTCGATGATATTTTTCTTTGTTGTTATTGATTACAGCAAGTAGATGGCGCCATCGCATGCATAAGCAACTCCTTCGCTCAGTGTATCCAGGCAAAATGGACCCTTTCAAAATGCTCGAGTGGTCTTCAATGCGTTGCACTGCCCTTGGTCAACAAGCCTGGAACGACACTTGTTTGCGACACCAACACTGACGCCGCTTCACGTTTTAAGATTGCTGGCGTTGAAGGTGGAATTTCTGGTAATGGACCTATAGCCGGAAACACGACTGCGACGACTGCGACTTCTACAGATGAT
Source organism: Termitomyces sp. DKA19 (assembly GCA_018851325.1). NCBI lineage: Eukaryota > Fungi > Basidiomycota > Agaricomycetes > Agaricales > Lyophyllaceae > Termitomyces > Termitomyces sp. DKA19. The sequence goes on from JABCKS010000188.1 coordinate 21,834, forward strand.
GACTGCGAAGAGCACGATACGAGTGCTCACGATGAAGGTGATGACTGCGAAGATGAGCATGGCACTGCTCAGGAGAGTGGAACAGATGGAGCTGAAGATTGTGAAGATGATAGCACAACGGCAACTTCTACATCGTCCACATCTGCCACCACGGATGGAGCTGCGATCCCTTGCACCCCAGTACCATCCACTGTTACGGTGACCACGTTTGTCACGCCTTCAACCACAGTGTCGACTACAACTTCGTCTGCCGCCTCGACTCCATCCTTTGCTGTCCTCAGTTTCGTTAGATCGGCGTCTGCGCCGGCAGCGTCTCAACCTGTCACAGGTTACAAACGCCAACTTCAAACCTCTCCTTCGTTTTCCTCCTTGCCCGTTGTCACTAGTTCTACGGCGTCCGAAACTCAATTGACCATCACGACCTTTGTTCCGGCAACGACCTCTACAACAATTTCCTCACAGGTAACCGTGACAGTCACGCAAACCAGCAGTCCCACTGCATCTTCCTCTGTCAGCGCCGACTCTACAGGAGTCGGTAGGGACGGATTTCGCACAGTCACTGTTGTATCCACTGTGACAGTTGGTTGCGGTGCATCCACTTCTGCTATCCCTACTTTCGTGTCTTCCTCTGAATCCAGTGCAATTATCTTCCCCACGCCCACAACTATCGATTCTTCCGCGACAATTACGTCCTCTTCTTCTGTCACGTCTACCGTTGGCCAGAGCTTTACCAACTTCCTCTCATCTTCATCTTCTGTTGCTATGTCATTGTCTTCATCGACAACCTCCACATTGAGTAGCAGCTCCACCATTTCTTCCTCAGTACCGATGACGTCTGTTGCCAACCGTTTCTCCTTCTCTTCCGCGCCGACAACATCTGTCGTTAGCGGGGCTTCCGCTTCCTTCTCATCAATCCCGACGACAACACCTGCACCTGGCGGTATCAACGATGGATCTGGGAACACGTCGTTGAATATTTCAGAATTGATCACTGCAGTTGTAGCGTGATTACTCATGTGCTTGCACGAACTCTTCACGTCTTCAATTTTACCATTGTATCAATTATTTACATACAAATATGTAGTGCATACATAAGTAGTGCTCAATATATCATTTTAAACGTACTGATGCAAATACGGCTCGAAATAGTCGATGTCTATTGACAAGACACAACACACGTCAACAAACTTCTCGAGACACCATCACCCCGGCCCCACATAACCCCAGCAGCTTCCATGTCTTCCAAGCGCAAGTGGGACCAGCCAGCCCAAGGAGAAGAAGAGACTCCGACCAAAGTTGCAAGGACTGACGATTCTAAAACAGCCTCCGATGCAGCCGCAGCCGCGGCAGCAATTGCTGCTAAAATCGCGGCCCAATTTGCCAATGGCGCGGGCTCGATGAAGGACTTACATGATGGAGAGTTTATACATGATATTGATATTAACGATGTAAGGAATCGATATTTGTTGACGAAGGGGTCGACGCAGGAGCAGGTAAGTTTTATATTGATCCCTGTCGTTTTTGCGTTTCAGTCGGTGGACTCGGAACATTTTACTCACTTTTAATGCATTGCAGATTCATGAGGAGACGGGGGCCTCGGTGTCTACCAAGGGTGTATGGTATCCTGACAGGAGCAAGGCGACGGAGAAGGATCCGCCGTTGTACATCCGTATATCCGCTCACACGAAGGAGGCCTTACAGCAGGCTATCGACAAAATTAACGAACTGGTCGCTATTGATATGGGGTCGTTAGTAGAGAATAAGAATGACAGACAAAGGGTACGAGTGACTTGGCTTTTCCTTCAGTCAGTTCGTGTGACATGATTGGCACCACAGAGGAAATGGCCTGAGGAGAAGCTCCCTGTAGGGCTGGAGTCCATTCGAAATTTCAATGTGAGAGCAAAGGTCGTGGGACCATCTGTACGATTTTTTAGTATGTTTAGACTGTATACTTTCTGACTATACAATTGTCTGCAGGGATCTTTCGTCAAGTATATTCAAGCAGAGACAAGTACACGTGTACAGATTAAAGGAATTGGCTCTGGCTTCGTTGATCAAGAGGTGAGTCCACCATTTTTCTATCCTACTCATTGTCCTCATATCGCGTCCTGATAGACTGGCCAAGAAGAGCCTGTGCCTTTGTATATCCACATAACGTGCGTGACACATCACTAGAGCCTTGCCTTGCCTCATATATTTATGCAAAAGTTGCGGTCGTTGTTCATCAGCAACAAATGGAGCTACATCAGGCTCAGGCGCAATATGCCGCGTATAGTGCAATGAGTGTATGCGGTGCAATCGTTATCTATGGTTAATGAGGCTCACTGCTGTGTTTAGCAGGGTTACGCACCTCCGCCTCCTGGCGGTGCGCCACCTCCGCCCCCGGGAGATGCTCCGCCGCCGGCGCCTGCCGGGACACCAGCTGGAGATGCGGCAGCACAGTACGCCGCTGCTCCTCCTGCTCCTACTGATACGGAAGCGTACGCCGCCTACTGGTAGGTCTAATCTGAATGCAATATGTGTGTCGAATTTGACAACCATTCTAGGGCTGCTTATGGCTATGATGTGAATTCTAAGGAGTTCAAGGATTGGCAGGCGAGCCAGCAGCAACAATACACACAGTACTACGCGCAACAAGGATATAACACTGCTACATATGGAGACGGAGGGATGGCTGCGTCTTCTACCCCTGCGCCTCCTCCGAGTGATGCTGCGCCCCCGCCCCCGCCTCCACCACCATAGTATAATGGTTGTGGAGATGTTGAGGTGAATATGTTTGCTTCTTTGAATTGGATGAATATCAATCTCACGTCCTTTACGTCGGTAGATCTATCATTTCGTAGACTTGCTGAAATGTATCATTTGATTAGGGCCTCCAAGGATTCACGAGAATCTTAACATGTATGATTTGTTTCAAATCCAAATCCGTGATTCTTGCAATAGGTAAGCCTCAAATCTGAGGCTCAGGAATGCCAAAGTCAAGTGAGTTATGAAAACGGTCGGAGATCTAGTGGAAGTGTGTTCGAGAGGGTCGCCTGTCAGTAAAAGATAATAGCGCGTTCTTCTGGTGAGCAACGCGGGATGCACACAGAACTGATGCCAGCATGTACTCACGAGATTGTCGGAGATTAACAAGCGTAGCACACGGTCTTGTGCATAACTCTTGATTCTGTGAATGATGATTTCACGTTTAAGCTCTCAAAATTCTAAGCTATGTCCCACTTATAGCCAGCGTGAAACCCACCGTTACAACCCTAGCCTATCCTGATGATTACTTGTTCGCATCCAGATGGATCAACTTCATGCAGTCAACTTCATGCACTACGCATTTCTCACGCTCGCTATCGTAGTAATGGACCGTAAGTAGAGTCTCTGCGCCCCCTAGCTAAGTATTCAAGTTGAACTGACATGACCAAGAAGCCACTTCATTAGAATGCTCAACGTATGGGAACAGAAGCTTTTCAATTGTGGGGTGAATCAGACCACTCACATATGTTCGATCTTTCTATATCACTTCGGTAGTTTTTGTACTCCTCCCTGACTGAGTCAACTATGCACTGCTAGTAAGACGATTCTGTACTGTAGGGAACAAATTCGTTACGCTCCTTTTCGAGGTATCCCTGTACTTAGATAGTGACAGGATCGAGTCCAATTCCATCTGTGACCTTGTCTTTGCCTCCGGTGACCACCTTCTGCGCTCTGCCCAAGCCGAATCCAAGACTTACACCCGCAAGGTCCGATCTTCTCCCTGATCGCCCCACGCCACTCCTGTGCTCCTCCACGGTTTTATACAATCCTTCAAATGTTGTCCATACGCCCTTGTACCCCAATCCACCCTTCTCCGGGGGCAGCCGAGCGCGGGTGTCATCAAAAATCAGATGTACTGAAGTGAGTGCGAAGAGCGACGGCTGTAAATTGATTAGATCACCGTTGAGCGAGGGAAGCAGGGTCTCGACAAAAGAACCAAATTTGATCGCTAACAGGTGCCTCGCAACATAATACCATTCAATAAAACTTGCAATGAAGAGCATTACTGTCGGAGACAGATTCGGAAAGGTGCATCCTCCGTCAGTGAGCGTTTCCAGGGTTGTATACATATCACCGTACGTTAGTGACGGTCCGGGGTCCGCAACAACGAATGCCTGACCACCAATATCTGGATTTGTACTATCTCCTTGCAGCTCGATGAGGCGCTGCTCGTAACAGAGGTGGGCGAGTGCGCAATTCTCTACGTAGCAAAATGATTGCATGGTATTGGCAATCCAAGTCGGGTTCGTCTGCCGCACGAGGTATGACCCACATAACATGTCACCGCGGGGTCCAAAGACACCATTTCCGGGACGAATACAGCCCGTCCTGAGTCTTCTTGACATGCCCGAGCTTGTGCGATCAGCGGCACGTACGATGCGGTCAGCTTGTAATTTTGTGACAGCATAATTGGAGAAGAATTCATCGTGCCGTTTGGGATGGGTTATTTCATCGTCATTAATGACTTGTACGAAAGACTTGGGCTTCTTTTCCCAAGGCCAGAGGAAAAATCGGGAACGATGAATGGCGACTGAGCCCGAAGAAGTATATACGAGGACGGTACCTCCTACGGATCGAGAACTGTTCACCACGTTCTCCGTTCCACGCACATTGACATTCGCAGATCTTGACAAAAACATCTCATATCGCTCGTAAAAACGAATATTGGCTGCCGTATGAAAAATGGTGAGCTCCGGTAGCGGGAAGGACACAGATGAGGGCCAAGGTGCGTTAAAAGCAGCTTCAACAGCAGTGCTATCGTATATGTCCACCTGGATAAAGGCTACGCCCTTTTTCTGAGCTTCAATGAGGTCTTCACGCACAGGAGGTCGGATGTCTAATATTCGGATGCAATTCGGATTTTCCCCACGTTCCAGGAGCGATGCAACGATCCAACCACCAAGAAATCCTCCCTGACCGTCGTAAAGGGTCAATTAGCAGATGGAGGTCGGGTTGCTAGAGTTTTCGGACGCACCCCTCCGACCACGATATACCTTCGACCCGTCTTTGGAGGCAGTTGCTCGTTTATAGTTATCAGAGGCGATTTCGCAAGTTGCGTGGCTGCTTCATGAACATATTCTGGGGTCCATCGTTGAGGGGAGAGGGCGACCACTTCGTCTGGAAGACGAAGCAAACGCCTGTCATTAAGTCGCACGTAAAGAACAAATGCAAAAAGAATGAAGACAGGGCCGGCCCAAGCCAGGAATCCCATAGAAAGGGAAGTGTGAGGGCAGCGTCAGGTAACGGTGCCGCCACACGAGAGCTAAGATCTTCGTGAACTGTTGTAAGTCCTCGTATTCGGGAAGAAGCTACAGTAAAATCAACGAATACAGTCTTCGATAGGTACCGGTAACTGAGGTAGCCGGAAGTCGGAAAGAGAGTGAAAAACATGAGGTAAATTGGGACAGTAAAGTAGTCAAGAAACCATTCACGGTCGCTACAGGAAGTATGATGGAAAAAGAGGAGATTGGGGAAACAGGTTACAATCACAATCGATCCTTCCATACGTGACTAGTTTCCCATATACATCTCGAGGGCTTGTTGTATGAACATCGTCCTCGTTCTCAACGCTGCATGAACTAAAATATCCTGATTTTGTTGGCATGACACCTTCGACCACGACATCACTGCTGGCACTGGTCAATGTTTCCACTGGAAAAAGTGTAAAAGAAAAATGTTATACCATTTCTTCGTCAGCTCTTTGTTTTCGAAAAAATACATCTTCGATTGTCTAATGCCTTTTTCTCTCTGAAAAATGTACACTAGAAATGGCACAACCATGTTTCTTTTTCACTTTTCTCAGAGGAAAAACATGATAGGCTGCTAGCAGTGCATGCACCTCATCATTATCATCTCATCCCCATCTAGTCTTTCTCCCTTATTGTTCTTTGTTCTCATTATACTCATTATATTCAAACATTTGATGTTAAGATTGGGACATGTCATAGATATATGATTAATACATGATTTTTGTAGATTTTTCATTTTGAGAAATAACAAGAGAATCTTTAGTGAATGTTGAAAACTGTATTCAATTCAGAACTTCTAGTGCAATATGTCATATTATGACTCAGAAAACCTTTGAAACTCTCAAAGCAGGCCTAGATCACCTTAAAAAAGGTGATTGTACTAGTACTTGTCCTGTCAGCAGGATCCATAGGTATTGCATTAACAGTCACAGTTCCTGAAATCTGTTGTTTTGCATAGATTGCTGCCAAATCTAATATTGGCATGGGTGCTGGTATTGGGAGGCCATACAATGAGGACCTGTATAACTTGGAGAGTAAGAAGAAGACCTTTACTGTTATACCAGGAGTATTGCTAACCCAAGGTGGGGACAAGCCTAAGAACTGGGTTCCAAATCTTTATTCTGAGGCCATGTGAAAGCCTGATCTGTGGAGAGGATTTATAGATAAGGAGATGTAGTAGATGCATGAAAGGAAGGTCTAGCACCTGGTTGAATAGTCTGTCAGTGCATAGACAATAAAGAATAGATGGGTTTCTGCACTAGAGTTTGATGCTGACAGTAAGATTATTGAATGAAAGACTAGGCTTATTATGAAGGGCTTTTTACAGATCCTTAGCATATAAATCACTTTGCAACATATGCATCAGTCATAAAGTATAAGTCTCTTCATATGAACCTTGCAGTAAACATTGTATATATGACTATAAAATGTGGCAAATTGAATACATGAGTGTCTACTTCAACACTCTGACTCAAGTCTCTATCTTTATAGAACAGTCCAAAGGTTATAAGGTTAAGCCTAGCAAGGTCTATTGGGTAGATATAGCAGTGAGTGAATAGATCTAGGGGAGCAAGTGTGGCAGTAATAGTGAGTATGAAAGAGACAGTGAGAAAGGCTTAGTTTCTCTAGTTGACAAAGCAATATATGGTATGATAGATGCTGCAAACAACTGGTGGCACACCCTAGACAAGAACATGAAGAGACTTGGGTATCACAGGTCTGAGGCAGATCAATCAGTAATGTTCAGACTCTAAGATAGTAAGAGGATAGTAATAAGTACATATACTGATGACACCTTGGGCATGTCATTGTTAAAGGCAGAAGCAAACTTAATATGAAAAAAACTTGGCAAGAAGTATGAGATTTAGGTGATATCAAATTTGCATTAGGCATCCAAATTATCTGTAATAGAGTCCAATGCTCAATTACCCTTGACCAGGAAGAGTATCTAAAACAAACTATCAAAAAATACAGAATGGCCAACTATATACTAGAATATACCTTATTACTACCAAGTATCATCTTAAGTCAAATGCAATCCTCAACAACTCTTGAAAAGCATCAAAATATGGCTGAAAAACTCTATTGAGAAGCTCTGGGCTCACTGATATATGCCCAGATAGGAATAAGGCTAGACTTAGCTTTTATAATCACTTCCCTCAGCTATTTTATGTCCAATCCAGGAAAGCAACATTATTTGGCCCTACTCCATATTATGCAGTATGTAAAAGCAACATTACATAACAAACTCTGATATGGTGAAAAAGGCTATGTAGATTACATCTTATAGGAATATTATGACTCTGATTTTGTGGCTGATATAGATATGAGGAAATCAGTATTGAGAGGAAGATATTTGCAAATGGGAGGGCCCATAAGTTGGAGTGTCAAGTTCTAAAACATGGTATCAATGTTGACAACAGAAGCAGAATATATAGTATTAGAGCATGCTGACAAACAGATCCAATAGATGTTTTCTGCACTTTCAGAGATAGGATTAAAAGTTCCCTACTCTGTGGAACTGCAAAGCAACAACAATAGATCAATTGCTATTGCTAAGAACAAGTAAAGCCACAACTACATAAAACACATTGATTTTTATCACTGCTTTATTTAGCATGCAGTGAAAAAAGGAAAGATCAAGATCAAATACATACTGAGCAGCAAAAACATAACAGACCTCTTCACCAAAACACTACTATGACTACAATACCATAACTTTTGTGTTGCTCTTAGACTATGCAAAGATTAATGTGCCTTATAAGTCTAGGAGATAAATTGAAGCATTGTGCTACATAATCCAATATCACCACTGCTGCCATAGAGGAAAAGACAAATAAGGAAATAGGAACTGTACAGCTGAGTTTTGTATATGGATAGAATTGAAATATGTATCATTTCAGTCATTAACACACTAACTGAGGTGAGCATATACTTATTTTATACTTATACCATTATTTATGCTATGTAGTTACATTGTGTTTAATAAGTACATACTATGAATAGAGTTGTTGACATACTGACTGAGTTATATTGTGTTTAACAGGTACATACTATAAATAGAGTTGTTAACATACTGACTAAGTTATATTGTGTTTAACAACCTGTATTTTCAAAAAAGGAGAATGCAATATTAAAATAGAAGGTCAAGATTCTTGATTGGCATTATGTACAAGAAAAGAAGTTCAAGCATGAGAAGACCACCAAGCACTGGAACCAATTCTATCTAAACCACTGTCTGAAGCAGCCTTTGATTTTAGCTTGGCTGAAGAACAAAATAAGGATCTGTCAGATATATAAGAATGAAAATGGTGCTGAAGAGAGTAGAAAACATAAAGAGACAAAAGCAGACTGAATAGCCAGAAGTCAATGAGATATTGGAGTTCTGAATCACAAAGGCAATGTCTGATAGAATTGAATTAAATGATAAGGTTCTCTAGCAAAAGTAACATTGCATTGTAGACTTGAAAGGTGTGTTGATGGATAAAAAGCTCAAACTTAGTATTGTATAGTTGACTTCAGTCATAAAGCATTATGGTTTGCAAAGTTATAAGTGTTATGGTGAGGCAACATCAGCAAGCCTGGAAGATATTAAAAAGCTATGTCAATAGTTGTGTGACCTTGTTAAAAACATGGTTATTAGTTGCAAGATATTTTCAATATAGATGAAACTGTTTTGTTCTGAGTGTAAAAAAATTTTTAAATTCTTGCATTAGTCATGTACTTAGGAATAAATTGTTTTGCAGAATAGTATCTAATTGAGGCTTGATGGATAGGCAGATATCTGGAGTTATAAGAATTAAGAAGCAATTGATATATACATTTATAATAAATACATCTAGTACTAAGCAGCTTCCACCACTTGTCATGAGTAAAGTTAGACAACCTTATACTTTCCAATGAAAAACAAATGCTCAACTGGGTTTCTATTACTATAACAATGCAAAATCTTGGATGATAATATCTATATATCAAGAGTAGATCAGTGATTGGGATTAAAAATTATAATGTAAAGGGCATCATATCTTACTGCTCCAAGACAATTTCAGTATGCATATTACACTAATAGACTCACTAACATTTGTGTTGAGAACTT
>JABCKS010000189.1:0-31134 GCA_018851325.1 Termitomyces sp. DKA19
TCAATAGCTTAGAGTTGTTGTAGTTTCACTAATAAGCTGTATTCAATGTTTGTTAACATTAATCAATCAATAGATAGGCCAATACATACTTTGATATGTGGTTTCTTCTCTACAGCTGAGGAATCCGGGTTTATTTGGTCATGTTGGGTCAAGAAACACGCGAGGCGTGAAAAACAGTGTCCACTAAATCGCATTTGGCCTTCTGCACACATACAGACCCCCGGACATGTTACACAAAGTGCCAAATCATAGTATTTAGTGTAAATATCAAGTTTGACAACTTTGTATATATTTTAAAATGCTCTAATCACAAAAAAAAGATTGAACTCCTACGTCGTTACCCTAAAAGGAAGGTTCTTGGTCAGCCTTAGTCAGAATTATGCAAGCATCGTCCAAAAAAGGAAATTCCCATGAAACGGTCATCGCATTCTATATAGTGATTACTACATGCAACAATGTCAATACAGATAGGTAGTGCAAGGTAACCACCAGGTTACATATCCCCCTTTTAGACTGATGGTTGGTCTAGAGAGGTTAGATCAATGCTGTATCTAGGCATTTATATAACACCAAGTATAGTGGTGTAAAACCATAGACCTACATCTGTATCATAATATAACAATCACACCTGTGTATGCTATAAACACACTCAATGCCAGGCCAAGGCCATCTCTTGCTGATCTAGCAGCATAGCAATCACCCTACAGGGTGGCCCATTTAAGTAAAAAGAAATGTGTTGTCAAGTACACATACTGCCAGTAATATGTTTCAACTTCAAAGACTCAAAGTTACCTAGCTATATAAAAACAAAAAAGGCCCTTTCAGCCTGTTGTTGTGCTTGTCTATAATTCACCCTCATCTGTCATCTTTGCTTCCTCCCCAGCTGCAATGTTAGTTATGGGGGAGAGAGGCTCTGAGTCCATTCTTGATGGAGTCATTGAGCCTCTGGCAGCAGTTACATCTACCATTTCACAATCAGTTAGTGTGATATTAGTTGCAGCTCCAATAGTGGGCATTGTACCATGTGCTTATGTTTATTTTTAGAGCTGACCTGTATTTTGGTCTATTCCAATGTAGTAATAGAGGCCAATAGCTTCAGGAAAAAGGGTAGATGTACTTTCTTCTATGTACTTGAAAAGAAGGCAGTAGTAGTTCTCCTTAGACATTACTTGCCAGCCATCTCAGTCTAAAATGGCTGGTGGTGTTCCATATACTTCTGAAACCAATGTAAGGGCAAGTCTCTGCCCTCCAGGTCTATCTGTTTATCCACTTGAGCAAAATCATGGATGTCATGAACATTATCATGGGTATCACTTTTGAAATATCATGACAAACAGTCCATGACCTTGTTAAGTTCTCCCTTAACATATGTTATGTCAAACTGGTAGTGCAATATGTAGTTGATCCATTGACACTATCATAGTGACAAGTGTACTTGAGTCTTGAGAGACTCTAAAGCCTTATAATCTGTAATGATATGGATCTTGTAGCCCATTAATTTATCCTCCAATTTGAGGAGGGCTTCCAGAATAGTGAGTGTCTCTAACTCATATACTGCATAATTCTGCTGTACAAATATAAACTTACATGACATAAACCCTGCAAGTCTGCAGGTTTGCCATGTTTTTCCTTGGCCAAACATGGCCCTTACACCCATCTTCAAGGCATCACAGATCAGCCATATAAGATCATCCAGACATGAGTCAATTGGATGAATGATCAGCATCTTGGCACAGATTTGTTGAATTATCTTGAAACACTGCTGATGCAGCAGTCACCACTGAAATGGGGACCTGTTCTGTGTCATAGCCATGAGAGTACCAGTATATGCAATTATATCTGGTAAAAAGTTACCAATGTAATTAACTAGTCCAACAAAACATTGGATATCATTATAGTTACATGGCATTTGCCACTCTCATATATGATTGTGTTTGTCCAAGTCTAGGTGGATACCTTGTGTGTCTATGATATACCCCAAGCAATCAATTCATTGTGCATACAATTCACACTTTTTCTATTTGAGGTATAAGCTTGCTTCATGCAGTTGCTTGAACACAATATGTAAGTGTTGCTCATGCCCCTCTATGGAGTCTGAAAAGATAAAAATATCATCTGAATAGACATGCATGAATTTTCCTATTATATCTTGGAATATAGAGGTCATCAACCTCTAAAAGGTAGCTGGCAAATTATAGTCACCAATCTGCATTATATTGCTCACAAATGTCCCCATTAGGGACACAAACAGTGTCTTTAGGATGTCCTCCACACATATACATACTTGTTTTTAAGCATCTATAAGGTCAATCTTTGACCTGTACTTAGTCATTGCAACATCTTTAAAAATTAGGCAGTGGGGTAACATCCTTGACAGTGCTATTTCTGTGCTACTACACATCTAAAGCAGTCCATAATGTCCCATCTTTCTTGTGAATACACAGTAGAGGGGCAGCTTGCACTGCTAGTCATGGTTTCTACCACTTTGCATTGATATATCTATTTGTCTTTTTCACAAGTTGATCTTGCAGTGCTTGTGGACAGCAAGGAAGATAGTACTTGTACTGCTTATTCTCATCTATGAGATTGATTTCATGGTTCACTTCCCTCCATGAGGGAAGTTCCTCTTTCATTCTGTTAACTATATCCATGAACTCTTACTGTGATTGCTGGTGCAGTCATAGAATATCTTCCTCCATTAGGCTCTGAGCCTTTTACTTGCAATAGAGTCAGTGCTTTGTTAACTGGTAACAGAGGGAGCAGATTGTCCCCTCCTAAGAATGGTGAAGGCATTGTAGAGGATGCTTGAAACCCTTACAGCTTCTTCCACTGAAGGTACTCCTGTACCTCCTGCTCCAGGAAAAGCATGTTAAGTTCTATAAACTTAACTGGGTCAGTTGGGATAATCCCATTACCCAAAGATTGCTGGATTATAATATACTTGACTACTCTAGCAGTCAAATACTGCTGAGTTGGGGCTTTTAGGACCTCAACTTAGCCTTGCCAAAAGACTAGCTCCCTTCTAAAGAGGATGTCATTGGACTGTGTCTCACCTTCCATATCCAAGGTGTCATCAACATCCTCAGGAATTGTTTTAATGAACACAAACCATCCTGGCATGTGCAGATTCAGTACAGGCCCAGCATACAATTATACAGGGCCACAGGCCCTGTGAGGCTTCTTACTGACACTCTTCAATAGAGTATTCTCCACTGAAGGTTCAGTTTGACCTTCTACAACTTCAGGCAAGGTTCCCAGATCTTCCACTTATAGCACTATAGGAACATACACAGAGCTTTGTCCTGTGCCCACCAACACTGCCATGTTATCTAGCTCTACCTTTGGATATAGCTAATTAGAGAGCACTTTAGTGCTCTTGAAGGTGATACTAGTTGAACCACCATATGGTGGTCATATAGAAGTGACTGCTAGCAGTCCTCCTGGCATCACACTGCTTTCTCTTGCCATGCTATGGGTTGATGTGGCAGGATCCACCATTCTATGTGGAGCACTCTACAATACTCCATTGAACTCTGATTTGGAACCAGGTCCAAACACTTGATCATTCATTGTCACTACAATGCCTATTGTGGACTATTATGGGTTGTGCAGCTTATAATTTACATATCATAAAACAAAACAAGTCAATTAAGTCTGCAAAGTATGAAGTAAGCTGCTGCCTTTACACCAGTACATACAATGTGAGTTAGGTAGTGTTAGGTGATGCTACCATGAATAATAATAATAATTAATTATGTATGGTAAAGTAAGCAGCACAAAAGTAAAGGATAATGGATGATCTGTTACACTTCCAAAGCATAAATGGCAAAGAGCTCTGGTTCCAGAAGCACAATGTTGTCATTGTCATTGGCTCCTGTACCACAATCAGCTCTTCTAGACAGTGCATCTGGTTTACCCATGCTTTGTCCAGGCTTGTGATGCAGCAAGAAGTCAAAGTTGGCCACATATAAGGACCATTGAGCCTGGCATCAATTGAGTTTTTTTGCCAAATAGAAGTACTCTAGGTTCTTGTAGTCTGTCCAGACTTTTTACTTATGCCACATGCTCTCAAGAAATTACTGCCACTCTTTGAAGAATCAAACAATAGCCAACATCTCCTTATTGTAAATCTTGTAGCTCTATTCTACTGCATTGAAACTCTTGTAGTAGAAGGCTACAGAGTGCCACTTCCCATCCTCTTTTTATTGTTAGGACAGAACTGCTCCTGTGGTAAAACTCTGAGCTATCAACTTCAACATAGAACAGAGTCATCATTGGGAAACAGGAGGAATGGTCCAGAGGTGACAGCCTGTTTGAGGGCATCAATGGTGGCTTGCTGCAAGGACTCCCAGCACTACACCACATCCTTACTAGTGAGGTCAAAGAGTAGGCAAGCATGATGAGAGAAGTACTGAATAAACCTCTGGTAGAAATTAACAAAGCCTAGAAATGCTTGGACTTCTTTCTTGTCCTTTGGCTCTGGCCAATCTCCTATGTCTGCCACTTTAATTAGGTACATCTCCACTACACTATGCAAAATGATCAGACCTCAGTACTCCACTTTGGTCTGCTTAAATTCACATTTCTCAGGTTTCAAGTATAACTGATGTTGACAAAGATATTCCAGGACAGTACATGTGATCTGGTAATGCTCCACAGATGACACCTTCTATGATCAGGTCACAAAAGATGTCATTCATCATGGTCTGGAAAGTGGCAGGGCTATTAGTGAGGCCAAAGAACATTACCAGAGGTTTAAAGAGTCTATGATTAGTTCAGAATGCTGCCTTCTACTCATCTCTCTCCTTGATGTACACATTGTTGTAGCTCCAAAAGATGTCCAACTTGGTGAAGTAGTACACTCCTCAAAGATTATTAATGAGTTCAGAGATAAGGGGGAAGAGGTAGCAATTTTTCATGGTCATTGCATTCAAGACCCAATAGTCTTGAACCAAATGGAGAGACCCATTCTTCTTCTTAATAAAAAAGACTGAGGAGGCCATGGAGGACTTTGAAGGTCATATTTGCCCAGAGCTGAGGTTCCCTTGTAGAAATGCATCCAAATCATTCTGCTCCTATGGCACAAGCAGATAGACCTTACAGCTGGAAGGTTCTGCTCCAGCTACAAGCTCAAAACATTAATGGAGGACAGAAAATGTGACTGAGCTGGCTTATTATGCCTGTTGACTTCAACAACAAACTGAAGAAGCTAATGCTGCTTTACTTGAGAGTAGAAAACTATTTCAACAATATGTTGTTGATGCATGGCCTCCAATTGAACAGGGAAAACTCAACTGGGTCAGACATCATTAGACACAAATTAGAGCTAAAGTATATCAAGGTATTGTTAATGCTTCTGCTGGAGATGAAGCATTGCCAAATCAAGGCCATCACTTTATTCCTCCTGCATCTTATATTGACAATCAGATACAATAATTGTTTCAGGATTCTATGGCTATTTGTAGACATTTTAGAAAACCAGACATTTTTTTTGACTATGACTGCAAACCTAAAGTGGTCTGAAATTGAAGAAGCTTTATTGAAAAAACCTGCTGTTAATGGAAAAAAAACAAACTGCTTCTAATCAGCCTAATATTGTTGCATATGTATTTGAACAATGAAGAATGCTCTTTTGAAAGAAATGAAAGAAAGAAGTCTTTTTGGAGTTGTTGTGGCACATGTACAATTTGTTGAATTTCAAAAGAAAGGACTTATTTATATGTATTTTTTGGTATTTCTTCATGAAGACTATAAAATACAAATGCAACACATATTGATTTTATTGTTTCAGCTCAAATTCCCAATCTTATAACTCAACCTGAACTATACAATATTGTTACTATGAATATAGTGCATAGTCCATGTGGAGATACCAACCCAAATGCAGAATGTATAGTAGATGGCAAATGTTCCAAAAGATATCTCAAAGAATTCTAAGAGGCAACTCACTATGGCAATGATGGCTATTCTCAATATTCTTGACCTGATAATGGTCACTACTTTGAAAAACATGGTCAACAATATAAAAATCAAGATGTTGTACCATACAATCCATATCTTCCAGCAAAATATTGTTGTCACATCAATGTTGAAATATGTGCATCTGTCAAAACAATTAAATATATTCACAAATATTTCTATCAAGGCCATGATTATATTACACTAGAGATTTCAAATCAACTGGATGAAATTAAAGAGCATTTGGATGCTCAATATATATTAGCTCCTGAAACATGCTGGCATATATTTGAATTCAATATACATGCTGAACATCCTTCTGTTTATCATCTTTCTCTACATTTAGAAGGTCAACATAAAGTTTATTATTAGGATAATGAACCTTTGCAAGCACTTTCTAGCAGAGAACTTGGTCAGAACTGCATTGACTGCATTGTTTGAAGCTAATCAGAAGTTTCCAAATAATAATTGACTCTTCAATCATTATTTTGTCCTATTTTGCTTTATTATGCTCCAACTACTCCTGAAGACCTGTGGAACCATTTTAAACATAATATCTGTGATGATTTGAAACAAAGACTGAAAATTATCAGGCAGTATAGAGGTCAAGTATTTGAAAAAGAAAAAATATATGACTATGGTCTTTATCTCATCAATGAAGCTCTGATACAATTTGGAAAAACTTTTAAGGACTTTCTAAATATGCCTTTGCTTATAGGACCTTCTGAAAATGAAATGTAGAATGATATTCCTGACAACTGGCTATTACCTAATGAATCAAATCATGATATTGAAGCATTAAAAAGAAAAGTTGATGAAAATAAAGCCAAGTTCAACACCAAGCAATTACATGTCTTTGATGTAGTCATGAACTCTGTCAATGACAACCCTGAAAAAATGATTTTTATTTACAGTGCAGGTGGATGTGGTAAAACTTCTATTTGTAATACTTTAGCTGCAGTTGTTTGTTCTGATAGACATGTTGCATTACATGTGGCATTATTTGGAATTGCAGCTTTATTGCTTGAAGGTGGTTGCACTGCTCACTCATGCTTTAAAATACCAATTCCTGCTCTTGATACATCAGTAGTAAACATCAAAAGAGGAACAAATTGGCATGAGGTCTTATTACACATAAAACTTATAATCTGAGATGAAGTTCCAATACAACATAAAAATGATGTTAACTGTATAGATTACACTTGCAAAGATGTTCCAGATAATAATCTACCATTTTGTGGAATCACTATAGGCTTTAGAGGAGATTTTCATCAAACACTGCCAGTTATTCCAAGAGAATTGAGATGACAAATTATTTCTGCTTCTCTTAGTAAAGCAAGATTATGGAATAGGATTGAATTGTTCTATTTAGCTCAGAATATGTAACTAGAACAAACTCCTGAAAATATTGCTCATACAGATTGACTATTAGATATTGGTTTCTGGAAGAAATCTTGGACCTAGAAAAGCAATACAAATTCCAGAAATAATGATGTTTAATGACAACTTAGGCAAAAGATTTATTGCATCTATTTATCCTAACACTGCACATTATCATAATTATCAATATTATCTGGATCAAACAATTCTTTTATGTGAAAATTCTGATGTCAATGCAATTATTTCAGATATTTTTCAAAAATTTCTAGGTCAAGAAAAAAATTATGCAGAATGCAGATTCTGTATATTGATAAGACCCATCTGTCATTGAGTGCAGTTACCAACATCTCTGCCTATCTTATCTGGATGGCACATGACCTGGGACACAGCATAGAATTGATGTGTTGTTAATTATTTCATTGATTCTTGTTTTAAAGGTCATAAGTGAGGTGACATGATTCATCATAGATGGTCTGGCCTCTAGGTCCAGAACAAAGTAGCCTTTTGCACAGGATCTTAGCAACTATGAGACATTTTGGATCACAAGCCCCATTACATGGAGTCTAGCCCTTGGACCTGAGAATAACTAGGCTGAAACCCTCCTTAGTGATAACCACCAGTGATAGCTCCTAGCAATATGAGCACTTCTCTTTCAAAAGAATATATCAAAAGAACATATGTTATAGACCCTTTATTTCTCTTGTCTAGCATACCAAAATACCTGAACAGTGTCTACACTTCAGATACTAATGTTCAGTATGCTCTTTATTTCCATCTTGATATATATTATGCACTTTTTAACATTGCATACTTACATTTAGTTACCATCTTGACACTCAGTATGTATTACAGACATTTTGGCAGATGCTGTTACCTGCAGCAACAATCCAACCTTTTTGACTACCTGACTTACAAACAGTATAAATACTCCCTGTACATACCTAGTTGAAAGCCAACCAACAAGGTCCCTGATTACTTTGCCCTCAGTATCTTATCCTCAGCCTCAGAGCTCATTTCTGGTCACTCTCATCATCATTAATGGCTTGGCAACAAGCCTTAGCAACCTTGTCCTTGATTTAGCATAGTACTAAGCACAAGTGCCTATAGTGCTTTTAGTGTCTCAGTGACATTAGCAACTATGGCTAGTGACTGGTCTTTGTGTTTGTCCTTTGTCCCTTACCAATCTGACTTATATTTCTTCCCCTATCCCTCCTTCATCATTAGGCTCTCACAGATCTTAGCAACTTTTTCTTAATGACCCTATTCCTAGTGACTTGTTTCCTTGTTCCTATCACTTTCCCCTATCCCTTAGCAGCATTTGCTTACCTCCTTACCAACCCCTTTATTTCCTATCACTAAGTTCTCCCTTGTCATTTGTGACTCCTCTCTTCCACTCCCTTAGCAATTCTTTTGTCTTTACCCCTTACCTCTTTTATCTCTTGCCAACTTAGTAACCTTTCATTGGTGTCTAGCAATTTAGGCTAGTGTTAGCAACATTCCTTACCTGCACTTATCCTTTCACTACCACTTATCAGCTCTAGTTATCTGGGATGTTTACCTACAAGCCCTTATCTCCTTTCCTACTGCCAGCTACCCTATCTGGTTGCCAGTGCATATAGGTTTTTTTTGGTTTCCTGCATAGCAGCTAAGTGACATAAAAGCACATCAATGTACTGAAACAGGCAATGCCAATGCTTTTTCTCCATATTCTATAGAATATCTCAATTTACTGACAGTAAGTGGATTACCATTGGCTAAATTAGCTCTGAAAGTTGGTACTCTAGTTATGCTTCTTTAAAATCTGGATCTATCTAAAGTCTCTGCAATGATACAAGATTAATTGTAACTGATATTGGCCATCATGTTCCGAGATGTCACATTATTAGTGGTGATGCCAAATTTTCAGGATCTTCTGTTTTTTTTCTATATATCAACATTGATGCTTCTGAAGAGGATCTTTCAATTTCATTGTATAAAAGACAATTTCCTATGAGATTGGCATTTGCAATGACTATCAATAAATTGCAAGGCCAATCTGTCCAACATATTGGATTGGATCTTTGGTCCTCTGTGTTTTTATATGGACACCTTGATGTTGCACCTTGATATATATTTGGCAATCATATCAAGGTAATTTTGTCACCAGACAATACATCAAGAAACACAGCAAACATTGTCTATTAAGAAATCCTTAGTAGTTTACAAATGTAAGTGTTGCTATCAACAGATTATAATATTTTTACTAACTTCTATAATTTCAGTACTTAATAGTTTTATACTTGAATAGTAGCATTGTAATTATAGCATATGTATTGACTACATAACAATATAGTATATATGTAAGAAAGACTAAAACTAAGACCAAACATCTGTGCCAAAGGCATAATTAAAACACCTTATATCTTTCAGCATCCTCTCTATAGTACATACTTAGTTAAGCCCTCATATCTTCTGCCATTATCATGCTATTCCTGCTTGTTTTTGCACTTATCACTGCTTTTCTCTTCAACTTTCCATTGTTGGTACCTGAACTGACTCCTAATCAAAACACCCCAGCCTCAAACACAGACTGCACCCCCTTTTGGGATTTCAGTGTAGCTGCCAGGTTGTGGACCAAGGATCACCACATACACTCATTTATCCCAGGGCTCCAGTTAGCAAGTTTATTATCACAGTAAATTATGAGTAGTATATACAGAATTCTTGTTTCAATCTAACAATACCCATTTATTACTAGATTTCTATTTGCATAGTCATATCTTTATGCACTCTCTCACCTCACTCTAATTGGACTTTGTTACCTCTTACAATCTCTTCTTGTTATCTTGGACAACTTAGTACATAGTGTACACCCTTAGCTTCATCACCATTTCAAGAAATTGAAAATAAAAAAGTGGTTGCCTCAGTGGCCAATTTACACTAAACTACAGATTCCATTGATTGAATATCAATCAGTCCATGGGACAAGCTGCTGAGGGTCACAATGCAAGTGCTCCTTGAATTACATGTGACCCTTCATGTGATGTGTCCATGGGCAGCTTGACAATGATGACTTGTGACTGAACTTTTACCTTATAAGCATTCTGATTATAGCTGAAACAAGTCTCAGACTTGCAGCTTGCTACTGTGGATTAAACAATGAATAATTGTATTGAGTTTTTCAAGCTTAGTAGAAGAACAAATCTTCAAGCCATTATAATGTTAAATCTAATAGTGTGCCCTGAAGTGGCTTCAGGGTTGAGCTGAATGAGGAGAGTGATGAGGATAGGGAGCATGATAGGTTGAACTGGCTGATAGTCATGTTTTCCATAGTAGTGTTTGATTCCCTGGACAAGGTGCTGAATAAGGGGAGACTTGACTGCTGCAAATGAGAAGTTAGCATCAACATGGAGGAAGTGTACTGCAGATAAGTAAGCCTTGATTGTCTTGGGCTGAATATAGTGTCAGGTCCAAAGAATCCAGGGGCTCATCTCTGAGAGTGAGAACCCACTAGTCAGTTAGTCAATGATAAAAGGGGGAATATCAAGACTACCAACTGACTATAAGGCTTTGGGACTATATACTTAAGGTCTCTGGGAAGGGTCAAGAGAGGTAGGGGGTCTCTGGATGGGCAGTGCCTGCCTGGGACATGGCTTGTATCATAGTGGGGCCTGGTTATAGTCTAAAGTGGGTCCAAGAGTAGATCTGCCAGGGCAGGAGCATCCTGAGGGTAGGATGGGCCCTAGAGGTGCACTAGGACTCAGGACACTTGGCTTACTAGTAATCTGGTGATGCATAAGGGCCATTCAGAAGAGGTTGTTGGGGCCAGAGCTCAGGAATGTATTGGCCAGTGATCTGATAATGCACAGGCTGCAGCAGGGTCTAGGTAAAGGGCAGGGATGCCCATAGGCCAGGCAAGAGGTAGCCCTAGATAGTCATCAGGGATAGTGGGATTGTTGAGGTTTGGTGGGGCAAAATTGGTGGAGTCCTGACATTACCCTCCCTCCAAGCATTGAGTCCTCAAGGCACAACAGGTGTTATAGGTTTCTTGCAGCATCTTGCAGAGGCCCAGTAATTTCCTGAGAGTTGTTTCAACAGTTTGCTATCCAAATTTCCTTAAACTAACTTCCTATATCTCCACTAGTTTCCAGGTCCCCTACACCCTCTATGGGTAATAATGTCACTGAATGGCTGACTTATGAGATGAGGCAGGGCAAGTGGCAGCAGTGTCAGGAGCAGGAGGCTGTCAACCAGCTCTTCCAGCATAAGTAGTTTTATCCTGAGCAGCAGTTTCTAAATTGACTCCTAACAGAGCAGTAACAACAGCAGATGGAGGTATTGAAGTTTGGGGTGGGGCCCTCCCAGGCAGGTAGAACCAGTGCAGAGGTAATGGAGGCAGGAGCAGTCAGAGTTGAAGGAGTTAATGCAGGAGTGTCTGCACAGGGACCTGCTAGAAGGATTGGGCAGCCCTTCCATAAATGGTGCATTGCCAACCATCTAGTGAGTGACTCACAATCTCAGTAGGTATTCCTGATGTTGACCTTTCTAGTGCAACTCCTGCTATGTGCATAGTGAGCCCTGCACCCTTCCCCTCCCCCCAGGTCAGTCCCATGATACTTAAGACATGTACAATAGTTGCTAGGACTGGCACACTCACTGCTTGTTTTGGGCCCAATAGCAGGCAGGATGGTAGGAGGGGAAGGTGGCACTAGTCAGGAGGCTGCAGGGGTCATCATGGCCTTGGGTCAAGATGATAATAGAGGGCCAACCTCTAGAAGTTTGTTTAGGTGCAGTAGCATTAACAAGGTCAAGTCTGGTGGGCACAGGAGTGTAGGGTGCAGGCAGAGTAGCAGGGTCATCTGGGCAGGGTTGCAGGGCCATCCATGATATGCCTGTCAGGTCCCAGGGTTCCCTCCTTAATCCTTCTATCACTCAGTCTTTCAGGCTTGTGTGCAAATTTCAAGTGTCAGGCATCATTCCAGGAAGAGCCAGAACCTAAGTGTTACTATACTAGGCCCTCTTCTCTCCTCTTCAGGTCCTCCACTCCCTCCATCCAGACCTCCCCTGGTCCTTCTGTCCCTGAAACCTTACTTTTGAGCAAGGTCACTAACCTTCTGGAGGAGGTGGTCTGGCTCTGGAGGGTCAAGATCATACAGCTAGAGCAAAATCAGTACATCATAGCCCAGAACTGGGAATTAGTCTGGGAGTTGGCAGCAAGGACAGGGGAGCTGGACACTTTTTACCAGGCATATCAAGAGTTGCAGGAGCAGAGCTGGGAGGCACTAGTGGGATCAGATCAGTAGGAGCAGGAAGCAGCAGAATGGGGCAAGGGGAGTTTACAAGAGGTTACTTCAGTGGGGCAGCAGGTTTATACTGGCAACAATGAGTGTGCTTGGAGCTAGTTAGTGGCTTAGCAGGCCTGGCACCAACTGTCCCTACTAGGTGAGTGATCTTTGTTCTTTTGGGGTTTCTTATTGCTGACAACCTTCATAGTGGGCTCCAGAGTGAATCTAGGCACACTGAAGTCTGTTGGACAGTGCAACTATGGCATATTTGTTCATCTGCAATGGCCTCCATCACATCTACCCAGAGTATTATCTTCTCCTGGTAATCAAGCATAGGATGGGTGAGTTTGAGAGGCTAGAGAGCATCTATTGGTAGATGATCTTCAGCTAGGAGGAGGTTCTGGAATAGACAGTGCAAAGCCTGGCAGGTCTGGTGCCTTTGTTGGAAGATATGTGGGAGAAGATACAGAGGGGTCTTCACATGGAGCTACAGGGTGGACAGGAGTTGTTGGGGCTGCTGCCTGAGGAAGTAGATATGACTGTGGAGAAAGATGTTGGGGGGGAGGTAATTGACCTCCAGGAGGCAGAGCAGGAGGTGTTGAGGAGGGTGAAAGGTAAGGAGAAGGCAGTCAGGTAAGAGGAGGGGGATGGGGCCCTTGTTAGGAAGGGCTCAATGTATATAGTTGGACTTCTTGTTCCTCTTGTGTTTTCTTAGTTTTTTCTGTAATATTCATATCTTCCTTGGCTCTGGCCTAGATAAGATGACAGAATCAGATGAAATAAGATAGTGTGATAAGATAGGTGGGATAAGATGGGGAAATGAGAGGAGATAATGGGGATTAGGTGGGGATAAGATAAGTGAGATAAGATGAGGGATTAGATAAGTAAAAGGGGATGGAAGGGAGATAAGAGGAGGGAAGGGAGATAAGAGGAGGGAAGGGAGATAAGAGGAGGGAAGGGAGATAAGAGGAGGGAAGGGAGATAAGAGGAGAGAAGGCAAGATGATAGAAATATACAGGAGGAAGTTGAATCCCCTTTGAACTCAAGAAAGGGTTATGCCCTGAGGGGCCCCAAAATTATGGCTCAAGTCATAAGTCTTGGGGTATTTGAGGGTGACTTTGGTAGAAGTCCCAAAGGGCTTTGGAAGCATTCCAGAGGTGTTCTAACAGTTTTCAGGTGTTGTTCTTGGGTCCATACTTAGTCCACCAGAAAAGGTTTTCAATCTGGCCATTGCAGTGTTGAGAGTTGAGGATAATGTTGACCTTGTACTGGACTTCTCCATTGACTTTGATAGCAGGAGGGGGGTCATTCCACTGGTTAGGGAGGAGTTCTGGGTTGTGTTGCTCCAGGAGTTGAACATAGAAGATAGAGTGAATCCCCTTCATCCCAGTGGAGAGGTCAAGTTGGTATAGATGGAAGGATACCTTTTGGAGTATCTTGAAGGGTCTGAGGTACTTGTGGTTGAGTTTTGGGGAGGGCTACCAGGTTTTAATGTTCCTTCAGTTAAGCTAGATAAGGGACTCTATATGCCAGTCTAGAGTCATGCTCTAGTAAGCATCTGCAAGCTTGTAGTAGGCTTGGTTGGTGCTTCTGAGTTTGTGTTTGAGGTATTTCTGTAGACTTTAGAAGTCCAGAGCAGTAGCATGAGTGGCATGAGAGGGGATGTCTTGGAGGGAGATGGTGAGCCAGGAGTTATTTCTCTTGTTTGCAAAGAAAGAAGAGACCCCAATAGCTGAGTATAGGAAGTTGTTGTAAGTGAATTCAGCAAAGGAAAGTTTAGTGTACCAGTCATCTTGCAGGTAGTTCACATATAGCCAGAGGTATTGCTTCAGGGTTTGGTTGATATGCTCAGTCTGTCTGTTAGTCTCTAGGTAGTAGGCTGTCAATAGACTGGACTTGATATCCAAGGCCCAGCACAGGGACTGCCAGAACTGTGAGACAAACAGAGTGCCTCAATCAGATATGATGTCATTGGACAGGCTGTACTTTGTAAAGACATAAGTGATGAAATGTCAAGTCAAGTGTGGAGTGTCATCCATAGTATGGCAGGGAATGAAGATGGCTTGTTTTGTCAGCCAGCATATGACAATAAGGATCATGTCATATTCTTCAGACTCCAGGAGTTCAACAATGTGGTCTATAGAGATGGAGGACCAGGGCTGGCATCCTATTGGAAGAGGTTTGAGGGGTTTAAAGGGTTGATAGTGCAGAACCTTGGCCCAACAACAGGCCTTACAGGCACAGACATACCAAGTGATGTCTTGCTTGAATCTTAACCAGAAGTATATCTACATGACAAGTTGCAGAGTCTTCCAGATCTCTGGGTGACCCCAGAGCTTGTGATTGTGATGCTGTCAGAGAATCTCAAGGTGTAGTTTCTAGTAGTCCAGAACATAAATTGCACCATTACAGAGGAGAAGTTAGTTGTTGGGGGAAAGGGTGAAGGTGGGGGAGTTAGAGGAGTCAGAGGGGAGTTTTGGGGGTCATAGGAGTGGAAGTAGTTGTCCAGAGGTGCCTGACAGATTTATTGGAGGATGCCTTCATTGTCTAGCAAGAAAGTGGCCTGAAGTTGCTTGGGGAGAATAATGATGCACTGATTGAGGGTGTTCCATCTAGCCTTGAAGGACTTTTGTGGATAGACATTAGGCCTTTGAGTTAGGATATTGGGCTTGGCTCTGAGATAGCTGGGCAATACTAGATGATGAAGTCATACTCAGACAGCAATTGGGACCATTGGGCCTGCCAGTGGCTGAGTTGCTTGGTGGTCATAAAGTACTGGAGATTATTGTGGTCTGAGTAGACCTGGATGCTGTAGCAGGTGCCTTCTAGATATGCCCTCCACTGCTGAAAAGCTTCCACCACAATTGTAAGGAGTTCTTTGTTGTAGATGTTGTAGTTGAGTTCTATGGAGATCATAGAGTGGGCATAAAACATGATGGGGCAGAGTTCCTGGATGTTGGAGTCAGTCTGGGAGAGGATTTCAGCAAGAGCATAGTCAGAGGCATTGCATTCAAGGATAATGGGGAGGAAGGGGTTGTAATGTTGGAGGATGGGGGCAGAAGTGAAGGTGGTTTTGAGGAGATCAAAGACATTTTGACAATTCAAGTCCCAGTTCCATGAGGTGTCCTTCTGGGTGAGGCAAGTGAGCTTTTTCATGATTCTAGAGTAATTGTTGATAAACCCTCAATAAAAGTTCATAAACCCAAGAAAGGACTGGAGTTCCTTTATATTTCACAGGCAGGGCCAATTGGTGATGGCATCAACCTTGCCTGGGTCTATGCAGACACCTCCCAGGGTGACAATGACACCTGGGTACTCTACTTCCTAAATGTGGAAGGAGCATTTCTTGGGTTTGGCATGAAGATTGTAT
This sequence comes from Termitomyces sp. DKA19, assembly GCA_018851325.1. Lineage (NCBI taxonomy): Eukaryota > Fungi > Basidiomycota > Agaricomycetes > Agaricales > Lyophyllaceae > Termitomyces > Termitomyces sp. DKA19. The sequence continues at coordinate 15,973 of JABCKS010000189.1, forward strand.
TGTCAGAGTCACTCCAGGATGTGTTAGACATGATTCTGGTGTTCTGTGAGGGAGTTGGAGTAGATGAGGATGTTGTCCAGATATACCACTACAAAAATGTTATTCATGTTGTGGAAGATGTCATTCATGAAGTACTGAAAGGTGGTGGAGGAGTGAGTCATTCCAAAGGGCATTACCAGGTACTTGAAGAGCCTGTATCAAGTCTGGAAAGTGGTCTTCCACTCATATCAGGGGGCAATGCAGACATTGTTGTATCCAGAGCAAAGGTTGATCTTTGTGTAAACTTTGGCACTCCAGAGTCAGTCCACAAGGTCTCCAATGAGGGGGAAGAGGTACCAGTTCTTCTTTGTGATCTGGTCTAGCCCTTAGTAGTTGACACAGAGGCAGAATATGCTATCCTTCTTTTTAGCAAAGAGAACTGGAGCTCTGGTAGAGGAGGAGGAGGGTTGAATGAAGCTCTTTCCCATCATTTCATCTATGTAGTCCTTGAGGGCCCAGAGCTTGGTTTCTGACATGTTGTAGACCTTTCCAAAGGGTGAGAGGCTCCCTCTTCTAGGCTGATCTGGTGGTCATAGGGTCAATACAAGGGAAGCTCCTTGGCACTTCCTTCTGAGAATACATCTACAAATTCATAATATTTGTGGGGCATGACCTCATACAGAATCTCCTCCTTAGATTTAGCAGAGTCCAGAGGTTTCTGGGCTTGGAGCTGTTTGATGGGGGTTATGTACAGCTGGTAGGCCTGGATTCTGTTGCAAAGAATTCTGGTGAATAGTGCAGCCCTTAGAACACAAGAACTATGTCCATAGATCTCCTTGTTCAAAGTCCAAGAGTTTATGAATCAGAGAAAGTAGTTTGGGAGGAAGATGGCCCTCTGAATTTGTTGCAAAGGATGTTGGATGGAAAGAAGTTGGGAGGTGGAGGTTGAGGGAAACCTTTGGAAGGGGGAGGTGTATCAGGGGGTGTGGTCATGGGGGAGGGTGTGTAGAAGGGGGGAAGAAGGGGGAAGCACTAGGTTCTCTGGGGAAAGAGGCTTGTTGGCATCATAGTTCCCTTCCTCCCCTCTAAGGTCCTGCAGCAAGGGTTGGAAGGAGGAGCCAGGGTTTGGGGTGGGGGGATAGTCAGAGTTGGGTTCGTCTTTAATAATGAGGAAGTATTGTGATTGGAGCAATATTCTGGCAGCTAGCCAAGCATCCACATTGTCAAACATCATGCTCATGGATTTCCAGTCAATGTTAGGGTTGGCCTCATGTAATCAGGGCAACCTAAGGATGATTGGGGTGGTGGGATGCAATTGAGTGATCTGGAGATCAATAGGGAATTTGAGGCCATTAGCAAGGTGGATGCTGTCAATATAGTGATGAGAGATCATTCTGAAGAGTGTTGGGTTGCCATCAAAGAGTTGCAGCTTAACTGAGATGTCTAATGTCTTGCCAGGGAGGCCCAGCTCCCTACTTACAAAGGTTATCATGGCCCTACTGTCTAAGAGTACAGCATGAGTGATATTTGTGGATTGGAGGGTGACATCAATGATGAAGAAGCATGCTGAGGTCAAATGCAATTTGCTAAGGCTCCTGGCATTTGTTGGGTCCAAGTCAGAGGGGAGACAAAAAGAGATGGGTAGAGGAGTCTGTGCAATCCATGAGGGTTTGCCAGTTGATGCAGGGGTTGGTAGATCATAACTATAGAAGGCCCAGGACAATGGGGGCAGATTTGTGCAATCAGGTGATAAGCATTCAGAGCTCAAGCTGCATACTATTTTCAAAATGCAGGGGAACATATGTATAGTGGGTGATTTCTCTGGCAAAGGACAGTCTACCATTGAACAACCAGAGCTAGATAGGGTTGGGCAATCAAATCTGAGGGACAGAGGAGAGATAGACCTATTTGTTGTCAATGAAGTTGTTTGTGGTGCTACTATTGGCCAGGGTGTTGATAGTGTTGAAGCTGAAGAAGGGGGTGAAAGAGAAGCAAGAAGGATTGAGAGGATCAGGAGGAGAAATTAGCCATGAGGGTGTCCAGAGCAGTTACTAAGGTGTGCATGTGTGAAACTATGGCAGAAAAGATGTTGGAGTTGATTATGCAATTCAGTGCATCTTCTAGGTTGACTAAATTGCTAACTTATTTTTTGCATACTGGAATTTATATTTATCCCTATCTATGGTCCAGACAACTCATCCAAGGGTGCCCTGCTCTGGGCATTCCTGAATACAGTGCCCAGGCTTGCTACAGAACAGGCACACCTCTGCTCTGCATCACTGCTCCTTCATCTCCTTGGGGACAGCTACCCAAGGCCAGTCTAACTAGCACAACTGGTTAGCCTGCAATAGTTCATCCTCTGGACCTAGACTCAGGGTTGCTGTCATCCTGTGCCAGAGCATCATCCTGACTGTCAGGATCTGAGGCAACCACTTGAAGTTAGATGGGAGATTGTATGGCATTTCTAGGGGTTGGCCAATCAGGGTTCTGAGCAGGGGGGTTGGTTGTAGTAGGGTTAGAGGGTCAGGGAGGTCTACTGCAGGTCTGCCAGGATCTTCCCAAGGGGCAAGAGAAGTAGTTCTGGCAGTTGGTCCCAGAACCAGCAGGGTCTTCCTACAAGTACTGGTCAATGTAGGTAACAAGGCTCTTGAGGTCCTCATAGGTGGATTGTTTTAGTGCAAGGCAGAGGACCTCATGGATTTGCTTGGGGAGGGCTTCATTGAGTTGGAAATGCAGCCTGTAGTAATTCCAGCCAGTTTTGTAGGCCTCCTTCTTGAATTAGACTACAAATATTGTGAAGTGCTCCTCCAAAGACATCCAGAGCAACATGAGCTTTCTTTTGGCCTTGGTGATAGTGTTGTAAACCCTGAACTTTGATGAGAACTCCTGTATAAAGGCTTCCTAATTGGAGAATAGCATATGGCAGGGATTGTACTAAAGAAGAGCTATAATGATCCAGGATAATCCCTTGCATGTAGGAGGTAAAGGAAACACAGGCCCTGTTGGTGGCAAAAGTGTTGGATTTTCCCTGGAAGATGTTAAGACATTGCATTAGGAAAGTGCACCATTTCCAAGGGTTATGACCATGGAAGGGTTCTGGTTTCTGGATGTCCAGTCAACCTTTGTAAGCTAGGGCCTTATGGACTTTATTAGTCTCCACTCAATCTTCAGGGTCCCTGGAAAGAGGGGCAGCATTGTAGTAGTAGTAATAATGGTTCCCTGCTCCTCTCAGTGGTTAGGGTTAGGTTAGGCCATTGGGCCTCTGTGGCAGCTTCTTGGCCACTCTAGTCCTATATACAGAATGTTCCTGTATCTGGGGCTAAGTTGGAGTGGAGGTGAGCTGACAGTCCCACAATTCTGGCTGCAGGTTGGTTAAACAGTCTAACAGAGGCATTGAGGTTTTTGGCAAAGGGCAGAGGCTGTGTCCAGGTTATCCTGGTATTGGTTTCTGGTGTTTTGGGTATTGGTGAGTTGGTGGAGCACCAGGTCTTATTTTTTGTTGCAGCAATGGCAACATGTGGATTTCCCTAATCAAGTTATATAGCTCATTCTGTAAGAAGGCATCACCCCAGAGAAGCTTGAGCACTCATGCTGATAGGTTCCCTTGCTCATCAAGCTCAAAGAACATTATCAGACAATCTGCCTAGACCTTGGCAGTGGCCTCTGAAGTGGATTGCCTCAGCTTCTTAAAGAGATTCTGAGTCCTCTGGGAGAAGTCTACTCATGGAAGTGAAAGTTCCCACAGGATCATGCTATGCTGCTAAGAGCAGTCTGCTAAGTGCTCCTTCTGCCAAAGTAGGGGGTCCCCTTATATCTAAGACATGTTTCCTAGCTGGATAGGTGTAAGGGGCATAAGGATAGCTGGAGCTGCTATAGGCCCCCTTTGAGGAGGTGTAGGGTGTACAGTCAAGGCTAGGGGTGGGTAGCTCTTAGTCTCTGGTATGTACCCTGCTCCAGTGGCAAATAGGTCAGAGCTGGCAGGTCCTACAGTGTTCCACTCTATGTTTAGAGCTCCTGGCAGGTCTTTCAGGTGTGGTCCCATATAGGGGTCCTGTATGGGGAGAGGTGCCAGGAAATGCAGTTGGAAGCCAGACCTTGACTTACAAAGAGTTTTGGCCTAAATCCATGTGCAGCTGTCAGCCAGTACTAATGCAAGAGTTGGAAGAAAGATGGAGGTCAGGACCAGAGGCTGTGCATAGTAGGTCAGTACAATTGGGTTGCTATAGGAATCTATGGTATAGATAGTGGTGGATGAGTAGAGAGGTGCAGTATAGTGAGCCATCAAGTGTCCAATGAGTGGAGGGAGTCTTGATATTATGTCAAGTCTGAAGAAGCTTGGGGCTTATCTTTCAGGGCAAAAACTCACTAGTTGGTTAGTCAATGAAAAAAAGGGGAATATACAAGTGTCTCAAAGGTGATCTGGATGCTAATTAAAGTCTATAGGAATGTTCTGTAGACTGAGACAACTATGCTGAAGAATAAAAAAGAGAAAGAGAAAAAAGAATACATTGAGTAAGAAAAGAGACAGAGAGAGTAGAGAGACAAGGAGTAGACAAAAGTAGGCAATATCAAGACTACCAACTGACTATGGGCTCTGGGACTATATACTTGAGGTCTTTGGAGAGGGTTGTAAGAGGTAGAGGGTCTCTAAGTGGGCAGTGCCTGCCTGGGACTTGGCTTCTATTGTAGCAGGGACTAATTATGGTCTAAAGTGGGTCTGAAGGTAGATTCACTGGGGCAGGAGCATTTTGAGGATGGGATGGGCCTTGAAGATGTACTATGACTTGGGATACTTGGCTTGCTGGTGATCTGGTGATGTGTAAGGGCCATCTAAAGGAGGTTGTTAGGGCTGAGGCTTGAAAATGCATGGGCTAGTGATCCAATGATGTGCAAGTTGTAGTGGGGTCCAGATAGAGGGTAGGGATGCCTATAGGCTAGATAGAAGGCAGCTCCAGGTGGTTGTCAAGGGTGGCAGGATTGTTGGGGCTTGGCAGAGCAAAATTGGTAGTGTCCTGACCTATGGCTACCAAGGCTTGCAACTCATGAAAGGATGGCAGTTTTGGAGGCAGGCAAGATGGAGCCATCAGGATTGTATAGATTATTGAGCTAGACATAGAGTATAAATTGTCATTGGCCTGTAAAGTAGGTGTGCCAGGTGCTTGCTGCAAGGCTATATCAAAGGTAAAATATAATAGTCAGAGGTGATGCTAGTTTTGCTGAAACTACCAAGCTGAAGGTGTTTTGAGCTCAGTTTCTAGTTGAGCCAAGGAGCAATCAAAAACATGTGTTTGAAAGAGAAATGGGAAGCAGCATCAGCAATGCAATTATCAAAGGAAAGCAGCCACTTAGAAGAGAAGGAAAAATCCAGCCTGTATGCTAAAGCAACTAAGTGATGGACAAATTTCATTATGGCTGCAGACCAAATCACATTGAAGACAGCTTCATTGTTGACATGAAAAACTATGTGGCATCCATTGAATTCATTGCTCCAACACAGGATTGCATAGACCACTACAAACATTTCCCTTGACTTAAATATGTTCATGCTGGAGGCAGCACATGCAGCAGGCTGCAAACCACTCTGACCTGAAGTGTCCACCAAGACCCTTTGCACCACTAGTGTCTGTGTAGATGTCAATAGTACTGTGGTTAGGAGAAATAAAATGCACTCTATTCTAGGCTGGTGAAACCATGTCCTACCAGTTGATGTCCAGCCATGCTGACTTGAAAATATGAGGAAAGGTGAAGGGAGAAGATGGAAAGGATGTGGTGAGATTGTAGAGTAAGCAAATGAAAGCATATGTGGTAGGAATGACCTGTAATACAAACTAAAAGAATCCTATGAGCTCATTTAAGTTCCAGCATATGGTGCAGTGGCATAAGGACCATGTTGATGTGAGTTCACAGAGATATTTCAGCTTTTCTCTAGAAAGGCATACTTCTCCAGCAATAAAGTTGAGTTCTAACCTCAGCAACTCAATCTTTGTAGCTGAGCCTGTGATTTTTGTTGGCTGGAACATTAGATCCAGCTGATTGCTGAGTTCAAGGGCCCAAGAAAGGGAATTGTCAATGAGTGTGGGAGGAGTAAGTGGTGAGAAGACAGCAAGGAAGTTATTAAGGTAGTGGTGTATATGTGCTGGAATGTTCCACTGCAGGATCCAGTAGAGAGCTTTTGCAAAGAGATTGAGAATGTATGGGGCTGAGCAGGCCCTAAAAGTGAGCATGATGTCATAGTAGAGTTTTCCCAGCCACTTAAAGCCTAATAGCAGTCAGTCCTCATAGTGCATATAGATGTCACAGAAAGCTGATTCAAGGTCAAGTTTGAGCATCAGAGAGCCTGGCCCTAATACAATAAGATTGCATATAGCATGTTCAACTATAATCTAGTTGATAGTAGCCTTGAAATTAGGTATTCTGTCATTTACAGAAGTTCCCTCTGGCTAAGAAATAAGGTGTCAAGAAAGGGAGTGTTAACACAGAGATCAGAGTTAGGACAGGCAGAGGATATAGATAGAGAGTGGATGAACAGAGCCAAGTATAAGAAGCCAAGAGACAAAGTGCCAGTGCCTAGGGTAAGGCTAGAGCAAGCTAATGGAGTGAAAAGGTGATGACTTGCCCTGCCTGAAGCCTAATCCTTGTGCTGGGTCCTGTTGTAGTGGCTTCTGATGGGCATAGACATATTTAGAGAGGAAATTGCTGTCACAGCAGCCCCATTGGGAGTAATCACCAGCCACCACTTCAACACATTGATGGTTGAAGAATACTGAATGATAAGCAAAAACCACTGACCATTTGTACTCTGCTACAAGCTCAAGCAGCTGCTCCATGTATACCCAAAAGGTCTCCATGGCTGAGGCATTGTTGATATGGAGGGCAAGAATTTGAAAATAGGTTTAGAGGGGGATGAGCATCAAAAAGGGGGTCTTATACTCCCTGGCTGCACAGTGGCTGATTTCAGATTGATTCGTTGTCCTGTTGAATGTGTAGGCCATATCCTTGTTGTGATTTGCTGGATCAAGCTTGTGGAGGTCTGCAGTCTTGAACTCATGCATGATAATCGCAGTGAGGGCCGATGAGTTGACATCAGGGAAATGAGTGTGAAGGGAGAGAGGGGCAGCAAATGATGCACTGTTTACTCCTATGGCAGCAATTGGGGGTACAAAGAGGCCTGTAGCTTGGGGCGCTGGCAGTGTCGGAGGAGCCGAAGCTGGTGAGAAGGCTGGTGGCATGTTAACCTAGGCAAGGAGCTGAGATACGAGAGACTGAAGTTGAATGTGAGAGGCTCTCATCTCAGCCACTTCTTCGGCCGACAGGACTGCGGCTTCGATTGATGCAGGGGAGTCATAATGCGAATAGAAGTAGCGATGAAACAACCGTCGGAAGCTATAGTAGGCAGGGAAGACTTTTGCATACACTTGCGAGGCAGATGAAGAATAGATTAGACTGAGGATCTATACGAGATCTAAAACGACGCGTGATGTATTGTGGGTGTCTAATCTATTTATTCTGCGAGCGCAGTGTGAGACGATGTGAGGTATATGTCAAGGTAGGGACTTACCTGCGGGCGCAGTGTGAGACGATAGAGTCGTTGCCACCGCGCTCGCAGACATATAAGGGAAATTAGACAACGGAATAATCAATAAAGGGAGTGGCCAGTGTGATAGACGAAAGGGAGGTCGGCGATCAGATCTTCGCCCAAATTAACCCCGTGCAATCTATCACATTGCCCGAATCAACAATGCAAGCGCTCCTCGAACTGCATGTGACCCTTCACGTGACATGTCCGTGGGCGGCTTGGACAATGATGACTTGCGACCGAACTTTCGCCTTACAAGCGTCCCGATTATAGCTGGAACAAGTCTCGCACTCGCACCTTGCTACCGTGGATTAGACAATGTATAATTGTATTGAGTTTTTTAAGCCTGTTAAGAGAACAAATTTTCAAGCTATTATAACGTTAAATCTAATGTCGATAAGACGAACAAGGACGAGGCATCAAAAATCAACGGTAATAACATTATCATGTATACATACTCTGAAGTAACTCTGATCAGAAGTGAGTCAGATGGTATTACATCAAATTACAGAAAGAATTATGTCAAATTTAAATACTTGTCTTTCGAACCATGTGACCGTTCTACCACAGTTACGACGGGCTGTAAACTGGAGGTAATTCCATTCTGAACGCGGGTCCATTGTCTCTTACATCAGCGGCCCGTATCCCGCTGTCGACATGCCGTAATGGGGCGTGTTCTATAGTTTCATGAGCAGGTAATGAAGGGCTGGCTCGGGACACAACGTTTCCTTTCGCCTGCAGATGGCGACGACGCTTGTCATGGTCCGTCGAGGCGTCACGATGGTGCGCAAAAATAATATCCGCACTTCCTAGAGAACCCGAAACAGGCTCATCGGATAATACAAGAAAGGTATCACTTGAGTTGCCGATACTGGCCTGGTTGAAAGTTTCAGGGTGACTGGTAATGATTGCCTTTCGGGAAACCACGGGTGACGAGTCCGAAACCATCGTCCAAGGGTTGAACTCGGTATTACTGACTGATATAGATGTTCTATCGTTGGCTTGTGAATCTGTTACTGTTAGCCTGAATGGCTGGATCATGGCTCCACGTCTTCCTGTAAAAGAAGTCAGCTTAATGGATAACGAAGCCACCCAAGTCACTCATACCTGGCGGAAGTGATGACTCCAGTGATTTATCTGCTGTACGGGCCTTCGTCCTCCCACGGAAGAAAAGAAGAAGGAATGCAACCCCGAGAAGGAAGAATAGGCTACTAATAACGCCTCCTACTACTACCCCAGTATGTCCGCTACACTTTTGTGACGGTTTCGAGGTTGGCTGAGTTGTGCTATCTGGTGTAATCGAGGAAGAGGGTTTTGTGGGATCTGTGACCAGGAAATAGTCAAACCATACAGTCCCTTCACCAGGTTCGGGACTGGGATTGACTTTTGTCATATTAACGAGTAGTGTGCTGTACACAAGAGTGAGATTGAGCCAAATAGTGTAACATCTAAGATTTACTGGTCCGCCATCGTTAACGTTTTTGACCTCCACAACTGTTGCCGAGGTGTATCTCCCGAACCTGCTTGAGAGACTGCTGTGACAGGCGGGAAATTGTCTATCGAACAGGTTGTTTCAACGCCACCTGAGGTGATATCGATAATCACAAAGAGGGCAATGTTCGTGCCTGCGGTAAAAGATTCTATGTGATATAGTAAGTTTGAGCAGAACAGACGAGCACGTACCTCTGAACGGAACAGTAAAGAAATCACCTACATTGGTTGAGCTGGACACTGTTCCATTGAAATCAGCTCCAGTACCACCAATTATCCATGTTCCATTATAAATGACCTTTGAGTCTCGGTCGTCAATGATATACGTTGACATGAAGGGGAAAGAGTCACGCAGAAGATGACAAGATGTGTATTATTTCCAGGTATGCTGTGGCCTGCGCAATCATCTATATATCTTTCAAATAGAGAAATCTCGACTCTGGTCCGACAGCAAGAAAGGAGTCAATTAGCACTTACCGACTTGAGGCTATTGTGGCAGTAGTGTATTCCCGGTGCTGATGACTTATACCTGAAACCTCTTGGCCATAATCTGTAAGAAACGTGACGGCATTTTCAGACCACAATTAAAATGAGTGATAAGTCACCTGAAGCATAATGACAGTATTTTGAACCAGTCAGCACAAATCAGGAGACACAGAACAAATATATGCATTCGTAGTGGACACGCATGTTGATTATTCGAGGTTGATATGCCGCCGGAAGTTGCGGAGCATCACGGAAGGGGCAAGCTGTCCATCACACCTGTCCGTCACACGCTGTGAATTGCGAATTGTCTGATGAAGACATCTCAAACAAGCGCCCTATTGAAAATCAAAAGTCAAAAGTCAAAAGTACGCTGGAAGAATGGTCAATACCAATCTTGACATGAGCAATGCAAGGCGTATTTAAACGAGTCTCTAAATAAGGCATTTAGCGTCAAATCAAAAGGGATATAGTAGCCTCCACACATAGACGCTGAAGAAGCTTGTGACTAATGATAGATACATGGAACACGATTAATAGAAGTCCGGGAAACGCACCGCCGTAGTGCTGTCATTGATTAAAGTTTGTGTGACGTTGTTCTTCGTTGTCTTCTCGGCATGGAACAATTCATCTGAGTCTAATCATCATCTGATTGGTCGAATCCTATCTCATACGAGCTATTTGAAAGCGGTACGGTAGAAAGATAGAGCACTGCGCAGACGATTGGTCTTGATCGCATGAGACAAACACAGGCTTCAACATAGGTCCCTTGAAACAACAGGAAGAACGGTCTGATTTATCGAAAGTCTCTACGTCCTCCTATCCATGCAATCTGCCAAGTGGATCGAAATGCTATACAGTATACAATGAAATCCAAAACGATGAGGAAATAACCGACCGGACATTCGCTGTTCCACACAAAGATAACCCAGAAGCGATCTATGGGAGAAATAAGATGACGAACAAAGCACTTGGTCATGAAGACGGGACGGCCTGTCCTGCAGCACGATCGTAATCTAGTATACCCAATCAGTTATCGACAGACAGGGGAACGGATACTAGCAGCCTTACGATAATAGAAGACTTCGGGATTCTGATCCCAGCATAGGTATACTGTTAGGAGCACTGCTCCGATATATACACAGTCCATCCTATCAGGACGATTTAGAAGAAGCATTCACCATCGGTGGAGTCGACATTACCTTTGTTCTGCAAATACTTGTCCATCGCCGTGAATGCAAACCTCCTGATTTCTCTCTCGAGCAACCACACATCATCACAAGTGATTACACCACAGTCGTGTAGTGTACAGATGGCCTCAAGAAACCAAGTACGCGAGCTGAACTCGGCAGGATGTATATCTGATCCGATCTTGGGTATAGCGACAGTCTTGAACATAGGCAACAGACTATCCTGCCCAACGACATCCTCGTACTTCCCGAGGAACCCTACATCAGCCAGACGAACGACAGCAACAACAAGAGGTGAAGAAACAATGTTCTTTGTCTCCGCTTCGAATCTCCACTGGTCTGCACCGGACGAGGGGTCATGATCAGACATGCTGTTGACGACATGGAATAGAGTACCAGAAGAGCCTATGGGAGAGACGTTGGAGTTTGGGACGTAAAATGTCCAGTTCCACGATGCGAGATCGCCTCGATATGTTAAGACAGCGTAGAGGCGATTGGCTTCGAGCTCCATGTTCTCTTGCCAGACAGTGGGCGTGCCGTCATCCGGCGGGGAATCAAGAGAGTCCACTGTTTGTGTGCTGGCGGTCGAGGACATGCACGTTGAGTTCCTTGTTCACTGTGGCTGTTAGGAGTGCCTGTACGACGATGCTTGCAGTGAAGTGGGGCTCGGGACTCGGCAGCACCCGTGATCCTAACAACGGGTGGCAAAATAATCGCGGGAGAACCGGTGACTTGAGGGGCTGCTTCATCTCCTTCACTCTCTTTTTTCCCGCAGTACGTAATCCAAAGCTACTGGTGTGTGTATGACGATGGAGTAGGGCGGCATGCCATGCCGCAGAGCCGCTACTCGTGCAAGTTCGTATCGTTCACACCATATCTTCGAACACCACTTGAGTAACGTTGGCACAATCTCCGCACAAGTCACCCGGACCTCAACCGTAGCAATGGAAGCAAAGCTTTGATGGGCAAACAAACCTCTCTTGGTACATTGAAGGTAAATGCCCTTCAACTAGATCAGCTATTGTTTCAACCATCACTCTGCGACATATTCTACTTTGAACAAGTCTATCTGCAGTACAGTTCACGCGCACATTAAGACGACTGTATCCAGGTGTCCTGGTGGGCTCGACGTTGATCTGAATTGGATGATGGGACTTCTTCGCAAGACGAGGGCTGTTCTCTCTGGTTCTATATTCACTTTCTATCCCGGCGATTTCGATTTCTACGTGCCTCTCGGAGCGAGAGCACAATTGGTATTTGAAATGGAAGCTCACGATTTTGGCGCCTTTGCCAGTTACAAGATAGGCCATAGGATTGGTCCGAACAACGTACCTTTTATCAAGAGGTCGGGAGCGTCTGACGGGATTGGTGAGCAACAGCATCAAATAACGATAGATTTTGAAAGCGCTCGGATGTCAATACCAGAGATGCTATTTTGGTTAGCAGTTAACAAAGCAGCCAACGTTAATGTGGATACGGAATAAAGAGCTTGGCGCAAGTTGAATGAACTGTCACCCGGCAAAAATCAGGTTCATGCCTCCGGACCGCGAAGTCCGAGATATGCGGATATGCGGAATTTAGAAAAGGCTGGTGCTAACCTGAGGCTGTAGTAGTCCGTCAGCGCGTCAGCCTCCATGTTTTGCAAAACCAGACCGTATCTGCAATTGTCTTGCTCTCAGATCTCAACGGTTATCATTCAACCTTCGATCTGTTTCGTCCTTCTTCAATGAATCCTTTGCGGGCATCTTACCTCTGAATGTCAGTTCCATGTAGACTACGAAACACCGGAATAGTGACTTGAATCTGCGCGTCAGCCGCCTGCGTATGGATGATCGGTTCTATATAAACTGTTGTCTCAAACTATCAAAGATCTTGCCTCCTTCCCTAATCTTCTCAATGATCCTCTCTTCCGTTTTACTTCTCTTTGCCATTTGTCTGCCCGCATTGGCAGTCCCGCAGAAGACGGGTGTTCGTATCGTTGCTCCGCCAAGGCCAACATATACAGGCATTCTTCCAATCCCAGGTGATCTACATAGTGATATCGGGTGTTTCAATTGACTTATTGATCATCAACTCCAGAGCCTTCTCATCCTTTCATTGCACCAGGACACAATGATCTCCGTGGACCATGTCGTGGGGCTCTTTTATTATCTTATGTTGAATCGACAGGGAAACTTCTGATTTTTTTGCAGCGGGATTGAATACATTAGCTAACCATGGATATATCCCACGAAAGTTAGTGAATCGAAAACCCGTCGTCTCTGTATACATATTCTAAACCGGTCAAATATCTAGTGGTGTAGCTTCTTTCGAACAGATCGTCAATGCGGTTACGTATGGGTTCAATATGGAGTACAATATTGCATCTTCGGTGGTAGCCTTCGGAATGGTGAGGATTTTCGTGCAAGCGGCGTTGAAGTGAGAAACTCAGACTTCTATAGCTGACCCGAGGCAATTGCTACACCAATCAATTATCGATTGGCTTGGACACGTTCCAAATTCCCCCTCTACCTGGAGAGATTGATGGAAGCGTGACTCGAGGATTGGCTGCCCACGGTCGCTTCGAGGGTAAGTATAATTTGTTAAAAGGATTTATTCTTCTGAGACTTGAACTTGAAGGTGACGTTTCAATGACACGTCGAGACTGGGCTATCGGTGATAATGTCAACTTCCAACCGGATTTATTTGCCGAGGTTCGTGTCCCATTGTTCCCTTGCTGCATGATTCCCATATATATCGCGTCCTCCAGCTCCTCGACATTGTTGCCCAGGTTGGAAATGATTCTGATGTGACTGGTCCGAACAGTATCGTCAATGTAGAAGCGTTGTCCCAGTTCAAGTTGAGACGATTCAAGGAGAGCCAAAGTCAGAATGCCGAAGTAAGTCGACTTCCCCTCAGGATGAATAGTTGATTCCTAGCCAACCTAAGCTTCAATACCACAGTGGGAGGGTGAGTCTGAGTTACGGCGAGACTGGATTGGTGCTGATTTTGATGGCCAATGGCAAGTCAACTTGATCATATCTCATCCGTGAGCCATTGAACAGAGGCCACTAGGAACTGATGGGACCCTCTCTGTTCCTGCACTGACCTCATTCTTGCGTGACCAGAAGTTCGCCTCCAACTGGTTCAGGCGTTCTTCACCAGGCACGATGAATATGATCCAAGATTCTGCATCTCAAGCCCTTGTCATGAATCCTGTGCCCGCGGGTGCTTATGCCCCGAATGGAACATACATTCTCGATCCAGCTCCCGGTGTGAGTGCAACTTGTCTTTGTACTAGCTCAGACAGTTCTCTAAACAGTCTTACAGAAATGCACCTTATATGAATACATGGTGGCTGATAACGTCCCAGGTATTCTTCTCAACACTACAGGTATCCTCAAAGAGAATGTTGATTTCTTGCTGAATGCCATCCAAACTGTCTTCCCTGATTGTCCCCCTGCCGTTCCACACGGTGCCGCCAATGTCTGATCAATTCAGATGAGCCTTAGGTATAGACCGCTGCGACGAAATTCAACCCCCTTTTTGTATCGCTTCTCGGAACATGCTCATGCACAATTCTAGATACCTGCTGTATAGTTGCTTACAACCGGTGTAAATTGTGCTTATCAGTCATCAATCAAAATTCTAAGACTATTGTGACCAATGCGTGGCGTCTCCGGCTCTCTCTTATTTGGGGTAGACTATGTATTTCTCGATTGATGAACGAAGAACCTGGAGCTATAAATGTGTCCCAACCATGACATAGCAAGTGACTAATCAGAGTGTTTGAGTCAGAGAGTGTTTGAGCACCTGGGTGCAAATACATACTACTGAAGGTTTGTTGTCACAACCAAGGAAGAAATATTATTACTACGAGATGGACCGAAAGGAGATGAACCATGAATAAAGGAACACAATTTGAGAGCAAATTTGCCAACAGCACTAGATAGCTGGAGATCTCGACAGAACTCTTGAAGACGCTTCGTTGTGTCCGAGCGCTCTTTTACCTCCTCAACATCAGACATAGATTAATCGTCTGCCGTCACGAAGACATCAGTCCGAGTCAGCTTTTTTGTAAAAGTTGGGGCCACGCTTGCAGGCTAAGGAAATCTTTGAGCGCCGAGTATGCGTCGACAACGTCGTCCACGCAGCGTTACGTTGACAGGGTTGTGGGAACCCGCAAGGTTTGACATTGCATTAACGACACTTTCCACCAGGAAGAAGGGGAAACTTGTAATTTGCGCCGACCGGGAAGGGGTGTGACAGCCGACGCGGAACTCATCGATCGTGGGACTGGCAGCGGTGTCGCAGCATATTGCAGACGGCGTATATTGTATATAGCTAATACAAATGATTTGAATCTGGAATCTGGAGTCAAGAAATCGAAGATGATATTTAGTTTATGTATAATAACATGTATAGTACAAAACTGACCTGGAGTCAAGAAATCGAAGATGATTC
>JABCKS010000190.1:0-16022 GCA_018851325.1 Termitomyces sp. DKA19
CTGAGGTGTGACATGTAACGAATGACGGAAAACATACAATAACCAAATTAGGAAGTGGCGGACTGTTGTCCTCAACACTCCCCCTTGATGTGAATGCATATTAGGTGATGCCCAATATTTCACTAAACTTGATGTCTAGTGGGGCTACAACAATGTGCATATTCAGGAAGGAGACAAATGGTAGGCTGCCTTCCAGACCAACCAGGGATTGTTTGAACCACTTGTAATGTTCTTTGGTCTCACCAATAGCCCCACTATCTTCCAGAAAATGATGAACAACATCTTCTAGGACCTCATTGCATAGGAGATGGTGTGTGTATACCTTGACAACATCCTCATCTACACTAAAATGCTGGAAGAAAACTGTCAGATCACTTGCCTCATCTTAGAATGCCTCTGCCAGCACTAGCTCAATCTCAAACTGGAGAAGTGTGAGTTCAAACAGACCGAGATCAAGTATCTCAGCCTAATCATCTCACATGGAGCCATAGAAATGGACCTGGTGAAGGTAGCAGGTGTGGCAGAGTGGCCAGAGCCCAAGAACAAGAAGGAGGTGCAGGCATTCCTTGGCTTTGCAAACTTCTACTAGAGATTCATCCAGGACTTCTCACACCATGCCTGCCCACTATTCAACCTCACCAGAAGGGACATTGCATGGAGCTGGGGACCTTTGGAGCAGGCAGCCTTTGATACCCTCAAGTGTGCCATGATCTCTGGACCCATCCTCCTCTTCCCAGATGACAACTCCCTCTTCTGGGTGAAAGCCAACAGCTCTGACTTTGCCACAGGGGCCATTCTTTCACAGCAATCCCCAGAGGATGGGAAGTGGCATCCAGTGGCTTTCTACTCCAAGAGCCTAAATGCAGTGGAGTGGAACTACAAGATCCATGACAAGGAGATGCTAGCTATCATCTGGTCATTTAAGGAGTGGCAGCACTTTCTGGAAGTTGCATAGCACAAGTTCAAGGTCTGGATGGATCATGAGAACCTTGAATACCTCTGGATGGCCAAGAAGCTCAACTGCTGGCAGGCCTAGTAGTCCCTCTACCTTACCAACTTCAACTTCTCACTGCAGATGCTCTGTCCCAGAGAGTGGACCATGGTACAGTGGGGGAGGATAGCAGTAATATTGTGCTCCTCCACCCTAAATTGTTTGCAATCCAAGCCATGGAGGGTCTAGCCATTGAGCAAGCAGAGGTGGACATTTTCCAGGACATCTAGCAGGGTAATTTGGATGGTCAGCAGAAGGAAATCATTGCCCAGGCAGCTTGGACACTGAGGTTGGGGCATACCCAAACAAATGGGCCCTCTGGGATGGGATCTTGACCTTTAGGGATCATATTTATATGCCAAATGTTCTGGAGCTCCATCAGTGGATTATGAAGCAACACCATGACTCCCACATTATGGGGCACTCTGGACACTGGAAAGCATTGGAGCTGGTATTACAGAACTATTGGTGCTGGTATTACAGAACTATTGGTGGCCCCAGATGTCCTGGTATATTAGGTCCTACACTAGTACCATACAATCTCTGTCACTGGACCAAACCCTAAGGCCACCTCCCCTATGGACAGCTATATCTGCTGCCCATGCCCATGGAACAATGGAGCATGACTTCTATAAACTTCGTTGTAGAACTCCCTGACACCCATGGTTACAGCACATCAATACCTGTATGGCAAGTAAGTGCACTTTATTCCAACCCACACCACCTGCTCCACCATGGGCATCACAAACCTGTACTGGAGGAATGTTTAGAAACTCCATGGCCTCTCCTATGCAACAACCATGTTCATGCATTCACCCAGTTCTTCCCATTCTTCTTCCACACAAGATGGCACCCATGCATGGGCTTCAAACCCCAAGCCAGACCCTTAGAGAATGAAGCAGTAAATGAATTTGTGGACTGGATGAAGAGATTACAAGAGGAGACCCAAGTAGCACTGGCAAAGGCAAAGGATGACATGGCACAGTACTACAACTGTGGAAGGACTCCAGGGCATAAATACCAGCCTGGAGATTGAGTCTGCCTGTATACCTCCAACATTACAACCACCTGGCCCTTAAAAAAGCTGTCACACCACCAGTTGGGACCTTTCACAGTGGAATGGCAGGTAGGGCCTCTAGCCTATTGACTCTGGCTCCCCACAGGGATGTGCCAGCTTCATCTGGTGTTCAATGTGGTCAAACTGACTCCAGCCCCAAAGGATTCTATTCTGAGGCAACATCAGCCACCCCCACTACCCCCAGTGGTGGTTGACAACAACAAGGAGTACAAGGTGGAGGAAATCCTGGACAGTCATTTATTCTAAAGATGGCTACAATACAAGGTGAAATGAAAAGGCTATATGATTAAGGATATCTCCTAGAAACCACAGGAGAATGTGCATGCCCCCAGACTCATCAAAGAGTTCCACAGGAGACACCCAGATGCTCTGCATGCCATACAAGGAATCTATCCTATTTTGCCAGCAGACCAAGCAATCAGGAACTTCTTTTACCCTATGCATTGAGATGCTGCACACTAGAAGGGGAGTGATGTCAGGGGACTTCCATTTCTGACCTCCAAGACCTATTCCACTGCCTCTGTAGCTTGTTTGATGTCTCCAGGACTTATTCCAGAACCCCAGAGAACTCCAGAGTTCTCCATAGTACCTCACCAATCATTGTCTTAGGGTTAGGACTAGCTCCAGCCTTCTGTACAGTAGTTCCCATGCCTCTGCTGCCTGCTGATGCACTGCACTGAGCAGCAGAGATCCTTAAACTTGTTGTCTTTGTATTCCCCTCTGCTAGGTGATTAGTTACTGATTGTATTGTTGTCTACTCTGCTAATATACTTCAGATTCCCCTCTGCTAGCTGCATGACTCCAATCTGCCACTCCAGAGGTTGCCCTTACAGCTTTCACACAGATGACTCCATTTTTCCTAAACATTAGATGACACCCACACATGGGTTTTGAGCTCCATGCACCACCTTCTGAGAATGATTCAGTGAACAAGCTTGTGAATAAAATGATAAGGGCATAGGAGGAGGCAAAGGCAGAATTTACAAAGGCAAAGGAGAATATGGTACAGTACTACAATTGATAACAACAACACCATCCCCTGTGTACAAGCCTGGAGATTGCATCTACCTGGACAGCTCTGACATTAAGACAGCACAACCATCACAAAAGATCTCCCACCATCATCTAGGGCAATTTAAGCTAGTAAGACAGGTAGGGCCATTAGCCTATTGGCTGAAGCTCTCTGCCAGTCTATGTCCACTGCACCCAGTCTTCAATACAGTCAAGCTGTTCCCAGCTCTGGAGGATCACATCCTAGGTCAATGCCCAAAACCACTGTCACCACCAGTGCTAGTCAACAAAGTATGAGGTGGAGGAAGTGCTAGACAGTAGAGTGTTTTATAGAAAGTTACAGTTCAAGGTGAAGTGGAAGGGATATGGCATTGAGGATATTTCTTGGGAACTATAGGCAAATGTATATGCACCAGCTCTGATTTGGGACTTCTAACACAAACATCCCAATGCCCCAAAGGCAATTCAAGGCATATATCCCATCTCTGCAGTGGATTAAGCAATCCATAACTTGTTTTATCTATGTGTATCAAGGCACTGCACTTTAGAAGAGAGGGTGATGTCTGTCAGGGTTTATCTCACCTTATCTCACCTTATCTTATCTCACTTCACTTTACCTCACACAGAGACTATCCTTTTGTTACATTTCCATTGAGTCATGTGCATTGACACATTAGTGATGGCACATGACTTTCTGTCCTACAAGGATAGAGTTTATCTCACCTTACATCACTTCACCTCACCTCACTCAAGCTATCCTTTTATTGAAGTCATGTGGATCAATGTGTCAATGATGGCATGTGACTTCTCTGCCTTGCTGTACAGTTAGCCCCATGAGGCCAGAGGCCTAGGGTATAGCATTTGGCCTAGGGAGTTCCTCAGACTTGTTCTCTTTGGATCTCCCTTTATCAGATATGTAGTTAGACTTATAGACATAGTACAGTGCTGAATAGACTTTGGATCTCCTTTTGCCAGCTGTGTGACTAAGCCACAGCATTCAAAGATTGCCCTTACAATGTCAGGGGACCTGTCCAAGTCAAACTGCATTCTTATTTTCTTTATTATAAGCTGTCCTTGTATTTCCACCCTTTCATCTTTTAGTGACCAGTACTTTCAAACAAAAGCTACCCAACAATATGACTTTGGAGTGGCTATGCCTCAGGAGGCTGGAGATTGAGGCCAATTGAGATGCACCTCCACTTTTGAGATTGAAATTTGGACTTATTGTTAGGTAGTGTTTTTATTAGAAGCTCTAGAGTCAATTTTCTAAATACTGGCATTGGGAATCCTCAGACTTGTTCTCTTTGGATCTCCCTCTGCCAGGTGAGTAGTTAGACCTCTTGAACTTCCCATAGACATTGAATATACTTTAAGACTGTCCTATCTACTACATTGCTAGTAATGATTGCAAACATGCTACCTACTCATTGGGCCATGGTATGTAAGGAAAAATGACTAACAATAATTTATATGGAGTAAGGTCCAAGTATGTGATTCATAGAAGGTGACTAATGGGGACAGGAGGGTGTAGGGTATGACAGGCAGTATATTAGATGCACTAAAATCATGGATCATCCTTGTACCAAGCCTAGAATAGAATTGGACAGTCCAGATGGGACCATCTTCTTACAGTCAGGGAACTCCAGAGCACATTTGTAGTGAGGGGTTTTACTATCTGTAGGAGGAAGATCCTTAGTAGGGGGATATCCAGAGGAATATTAGTGTTAGAGCATGCTGCCCATCAAAGAATGCAAGGGGGGGGGGGGGGGGGTAGTAAAGGATTTTGTAAACTTAGCAGGCTTAGGAAGCCTAGAGGGGCAGAACAAGTGGCTATTAGAGCATTACTATTCTGAGAAGTGATTTGGGCAGTGGCAACCCAGTGCCCTTCCTTCATAGCAGCTAGCCAGCATTTGTTGGCAGAAAGAGTCAGCTGTAAGTGCTGCATAGAGGACCACCAATTGGTTGTCTAGTGAGAGGTTCTGAGAAGGCCTAGTCTCAGAGACTAGGGAAGTACCAGAAACAATGCTAGGTGAACAAGCTAGAGGGGCTGCTGTAGGGGAGTGAGTCAGAGGGGTAGAGTCAGAGTCAAAGTTGAAAGACATCTTAGGGAGTAGGGTAGGTGTAGTGGAATTGTGACATAACCACAGAAGGAGGTAGTACTTTGTGGACTTTCACCTTTTTATGTTACTCACCTTTATATATTCCTCATCTTACCCCATCTCAAACATGAGTAGTGACATATATATAGTTTGAGTAGCATAGAAAAAATAGAAGATGTTTTAAACCTGTTCTCTCTTGTTAGACAAAACTTGTGTAGCACTACTAGTGCTCCATCACTTTAATGCTATATATTTCAAACAGAACAAACCCTACTATGTATACTTGCCACTGCTCTACTGGTTCCCTCTCATTTTGATCACCTGAGGACCCCATTCTGCAACCAACTTTTAAATACCAAACCAAATCCAACTAAAAACCACACAATGCCTGTACAGACCAGAACTGTGAAGGCCACTGGTGGACCTGCTATCAAGGCAACCAAATCTAGTACCAGTAGCAGAGGTAGTGCCTCTGCTGCAAAGAAGTCAGTGATGATGAACTCAGGAGTGGTGCCTCCTGATGTTTATGATGACTTAGCTCAGTCAATTCTGGAAACACCTTCTGAAGGGCAGGGCATCCAGGTGGACTTTGTCATGCCACCAGGCTTGTCAAAGCCTGAGCAACCATTGGGGTCAAGGGTGGAACCAACACCATCAGATAGAAGGGTACTGTTAGATCTAAGGACATGTTAGACCATCTCAGTAGTGACTCCAATAAAAGTGATAAATCTTACAGCACCACCAGCAACTGCACTATGAGGCCTGGAGGCTGTCAGGGGCTGTTCCATTCCATTCATTTTACTTCTTTTCACCTCACCTCACTTCATCTCACCTCAGAGCTATGGTTCCATCACCATTTGATTGAGGCACATGCCCTGGTACACATGTGTTAATGCATCAATAATGGCACATAACTCTGATTTATGAGGTTTGAGTTTATCTCATATGCTACCTTGTCTCACCTTGTCTCAAATTGCATTTCCCACACTATCCACTGGTTGGATGAAGTATTCCAACATGTTGATGGTTGCACATGACTCCTCTGACTACTGTATAGTTGGTCTCACAGTGTTGAGAGGGTAGAAGGCTGCACTGGGTATTGAGAGTCCTCAGACTTGATCTCTTTGGATCTCCCTTTGCCAGGTGGTTGTTAGATTGTATATTTAGTATAGCACTGAATATACTTTAGATCTCCCCTTGCCAGCTGTGTTATTTTAGCCACAGCCTCCAAAGGTCATCCTTACAGCAGAACAAGTCTTTTTGCTTAGGTCTGGAAGTCCTTTTAGCTGCCAGAGTCAATCTTGCCCCTAGACATCCTTTCCCACCCCTGTGTTTTTGAATCTGAGACCTCTATAACTACTCCAACCTCATCAGCAGACCCTGAAGATAATTCCAACCCTCAGGATGATGCCTGGCACCATTTGTTACTCTTGGAGGCCCAGGTGCAGTCCACTCAAGCTTCCCTCACCCTTTACATCTCTGAACTTGTGAATAATCTCTGGGGCATGTGTTATTTTACCAAGTTGAATGTCTGCTAGGGCTACAATAATGTGCACATCAAGGAAGGAGACAAGTGGAAGGCAGCATTCCAAACTAATTGTAGACTTTCTTTAGCCTCACCAACAGCCCTGCCACCTTTCAGACTATGATAAGCAACATCTTCTATGATTTGATTGTGGAGGGTGTTGTCTGTATATATCTAGATAATCCTCATCTACACTAATACACTAAGACTCTAGAGGAACATTGTTGAATCACATGCATTGTCCTGGAACATCTTTGCCAACACCAGCTATACCTGAAACCCACAAGATGTGAGTTCAAGCAGACCAAGGTAGAATATCTAGGCCTGATCATCTTACATGGTGTGGTGGATATGGATCCAGTCAAAGTAGCAGGTGTGGCTGAATGGCTAGAGCCAAGGAACAAGAAGGAAGTGCAGGCCTTCCTGAGCTTTGTCAACTTCTACCAGAGGTTCATTCAGGACTTCTCTCACTATGCATGCCCACTTTTTGACCTCACCAGCAAGGATGTGGCATGGCAATGAGAGTCCTTGCAGCAAGCCACCTTTGATGGCCCTCAAGCAGGCTGTTACTTTGAAACTGGTCCTCCTATTTCTGGACAACAATGCTCCCATCCCATATCAAAGCCAATAGCTTGGACTTTGCTATGGGAGCAGTTCTGTCCCAAAAGTCCAAGGAGGATGGGAAGTGGCACCCCATTGCTTTTTACTTAAAGAGTCTCAATGCTGTAGAAAGAAACTATCAGATCCATGACAAAGAAATGCTAACCATCATCCAGTCCCTTGAAGAGTGGCAGCATTTCCTTGAGGACATGTGGCATAAATTTAAAGTTTAGACAGATCACAAGAACCTAGAGTACTTCTGCTCAGTGAAGAAGCTCAATTAATGCCAAGCTCAATGGTCCTTGTATCTGGCTAATTTCAACTTCTTGCTGCATTACAAACCTGGACAGAGCATGGGCAAGCCAGATGCATTGTCTAGGAGAGTGGACCATGGCACAGGAGCAGATAACAACAATAATATTGTGCTCCTAAAGCTGGACCTCTTTTCCATTTGTGCTCTCAAAGGGATTGCAGTCCAAGGAGAGGAGGCAGACATTCTCCAGGACATAAGATGGGGAAATTATCAGGGTGCCCAGAAGGATGTGGTGGTGCAAGCTACACAGGCTCTGTAGCAATAATGGGCCAGTGGGGTGAAGTCAGTGCATACCAAGGAGTTTGGTCTGCAGGATGGGCTGCTGACTTTCCAAGGGTGGATCTACATACCCAACATTCCAGAGCTCCAATGGCACATTATGGAACAACATCACAATTTGTGCCTGGCAAGACATCTGGGCAGGTGAAAGACACTGGAATTGGTGTTGAGGAACTACTGGTGGCCTCAAATGTCCAGATATATCAGCACCTATACTAGTATATGCAACCTCTGTCTATGTACTAAACCTTGTCATCAAGCACCCATGGGTCAGCTCCACCTCTTACTAATCACTGCTAGCTGCTGAAGTGTGGCATCAGTGGATTTCATCATTGAACTTCTATATGCCCATGGGTATGACATGATCATGGTGGTGGTAGACCTCTACAGGAGGCAGGCTCATTTTATCCTGACCCACACCACTTGTTTGGCATTGGGAGCACTATGAATTGTGGCCCCTGGTCAGATATGTAGGCATTGGAGAGGCTGTGGAGCTTCCAGATGTTTCTCTAGTATAGGTTTGCAGTGCCCATGGCAGAGCAAGTGGTGTGAGTGGGAATGAAGTGTGCTTGCTTGCTACATGGGTCCACTACTACTATAATGGCATCATAACCATAGGTGTTGGAGAGCTCTACAATGAAGTCCACCAAGGCAATGCTCCATTGTTCTGTGAGGATTGGTAGGGGATGTAGCTGTCTGGTGGGGAGATGGCATTGAGGGTTGGTCTGGAGGCAGAGATTGCATGTACTAGTGTAGGACCCAATATACTGGGACATCTGGGGCTACCAGTAGTCCTGAGATACTAGCTCCTATATTTTCCATTGGCCAGGGTGTCCAGCAATTTGGGAGTCATGGTGTTGCTCTATGATCCTCTGGCAGAGCTCTGGAATGTTGGGCACATAGATGTAGTCCTAGAAGGTTAGGAGCCCATCTTGGAGGGACTATTCATCTGCATGGACAGACTTGGCACCAATGGTGCATCCTGATTCTAGTGCCTAGGCTGTCTGAGCAACAAGTTCCTCCTGCTGATTGTCCCAATTTCCATGCCAGATGTCCTAGAGGATGTCCATCTCCACTCCCTCAATGGCTAGACCTTCCATGGCTCAGATTGCAATCAATTTGGGCCAGACAGTGGCTATTGTCATCTCCAGTACTGTGGTCTACTTTCTGGGACAGGGTATCTAGCTTCCCCATACTCTGGCCTAGCTTATGGTGCAGCAAGAAGTCAAAGTTGGCTAGATAGAGGGACCACTGGGCTTATTGACAGTTGAGCTTCTTAGCTGTCCAGAAGTACTTAAGGTTCTTATGATCCATCCAAACCTTGAACTTATTCTGTGCACTCTCCAGGAAATCCCACCACTCTTTAAAAGACCATATGATGGCCAGCATCTCCTTATTGTAGATCTTGTAGTTGTGCTCTACCAGATTCAGGCTCTTAAAGTAGAAGGCCACTGGATGCAACTTCCCATCCTCCCAGGACTGTTGTGCTAAAACAGCTCTGGTAGCAAAATTAGAGCTGTTGACTTCCACCTGAAAGGGAGAGTTGTCATCTGGGAAAAGGAGAACTGGTCCAAAGGTGACAGTGCACTTGAGAGCATCAAAGGCTGTCTGCTCTGGGGGCAGGTGGTGTCCTTTGTGGTGAGGTCAAACAGAGGGCAGGCATGATATAAAAAGTCCTGGATGAACCTCTGGTAGAAGTTAGCAAAGCCTAGGAAGGCCTACACTTCCTTCTTGTTCTTAGGCTCCAGCCACTCTGCTACACCTGCCACCTTGACTGGGTCCATCTCCACAGCTCTATGCAAGATGATCAGCTCAAGATACTCAATCTAGATCTGCTCAAACTTGCATTTCTCCAGTTTGAGATAGAGCTGGTGAAGGTGGGGGTGTTCCAAGATGAGGTACATGATCTAGCAGTGCTCCTCCAGCATTTTGGTATAGATAAGAATGTCATTGAGGTATATGCACACTATGCCTTTGGCAATGAGGTCCCAGAAGATATCATTCATCATTGTCTGGAAGGTGGCTAGGCTGTTGGTGAGTCTGAAGAACATGACAAGAGGTTCAAACAGTCTCCAGTTGGTCTGGAAAGCAGCCTTCCATTTGTCTCCCTCTTTAATGCACATGTTGTTGTAGCCCCACCAGATGTCCAGTTTAGTGAAGTACTGCACACCCTAGAGGTTATTGATGAGCTCAGAGATGAGGGGACAGGAGTAGCAGTTCTTCACAGTCATAACATTAAGAACCCAGTGGTCCTGAAATAGTCAGAGTGAGCTGTCCTTCTTTTTGATGAAGAAGACTGGAGAAGCCATTGTGGATTTTGAGGGGTAGATGTGACTAAAGTCCAGGTTCTCTTGCAGGAAGGCATCAAGCTTGTCCTGCTCCTTGGGCACTAACAGGTAGACCTTACAGCTTGCAGGCTTAGAATCCAGCATTAATTCAATGATATGGTCCCACTGCTTGTGCTCTAGGAGCAAGTCAAATAAGGCCTAGAGAGCTCTACCAACTACTTAACATAAAGCTTCACACCTTCACCACCAACCATCTGCAGTCCAATAGCCAGACCAAACACATGAATCAGGAGCTTAGGCAGTACCTCCACCTCTTCTGCAATGAGTGCCAGGATGACTGGGATGAACTCCTCCCTGATACTGAGTTCCAGTACAACAACAATGTTCATACAGCCACCCAGGTTTGCCCTTCTTCCTGGACACTAGACATTACCCATGCATGAGCTTCAAGCCTTGAGCTTGGCCTTCAGAGAATGAAGCAGTGAACAAGTTTATGGACTGAATAGAAGATCACAGGAGGAAGCCTGGGTGGCTCTGGCAAAGGCAAAGGATGACATGGCACAATATTATGACTGTGGAAGAGCCCTGGTACCCCAATACCAGCCCAAAGATCAGGTCTACCTATATGCCTCTAATATTACAACCACATGACTATCAAAGAAGCTCTTGCACTGTCAATTAGGACCCTTCATGGTAGAATGGCAGGTAGGGCCCCTAGCCTATCAACTTTGGCTCTCTACAGGAATGTGCCAGCTTACACAAAGCCAGACTAGCTGTTCTGAAAGGTAGGTATAACATTGCTGCCACCAATACCACTCTATATGGCAGTGCTCCAGCTTCAGCAAAGCCTACTGCCCCTCCCCCATTGAAAAAATTCTCCACCACACCCACCTCTCATATTCCTCAACATGTAGTGTGAGCTACATCTAACACTCCCCTCATTGTCCCCCTAGCTTATGACTTGCCTCCTACAGACAACCAAATCCAGTGTTACAAATGCATGCTTGAGCTTCCCAACTCTTTGGTAGCACACATTGTCAGGCACCAGGGGCAGGGCCTTAAACAAGCCTATGACCTTTCTGGCTCTTGTCTGACTACCTTCATGGTTGGCTTAGGTGATGGAGCTCACCAGTCTGTCTCTATCTGGGGCATCAACCAGCAGATTGTTGAGGCCCTTTTAGTCATTGGAAAGCACATTGCCAAGCAGCATGTGTGTGCACTGCAGAAGCAGCAATCAGGTAAAGCTGTGCCAGCTGTTGCTAACCCAGCTCCTTCTTGGAATCCCACTTTGTCCACCCCAAAACCTACTACTCAACAGCCTAGGACCACCTCCTCTATATGTATCCCTATGGCTGTTTCTACTCCTACTACACCTACACAGAGCACACCAATGTCCTCCATAGCCTCTGCTTTTCCAATAGACCTCTTTACACCAATGCCTGATCTGTTGTCCCTGTAAAGGCAACCTTTGGAGGCTGTGGCTAAATCACATAGCTGGCAAAGAGAGATATTAAGTCTATTCAGTGCTATACTAAATCTACAATCTAACTATCCACCTGGCAAAAGAAGATCCAAAGAGAACAAGTCTGAGAACTCCTGATGCCCAGTGTGGCCTTCTACCCTCCCAACACTATGAGACTGACTAAACAGTAGTTGGAAGAGTCACATGCAACCACTGACACCTTGGTATACCTGATTGGGCCAGCAGGAGCTTGGGAAATGCAAGGTGAAACAAGGTGAGGCAAGGTGAGATAAGATGAGATGAGGTAGCATGTGAGATAAACCCTAACCTCATGGATCAAAGTCAGGTGCTGTTGTTGACATGTTGACACATGTGCACTGGGACATATGCCTCAATAGAATGGCCATGGAACCATAGCTCCAAGGTGAGGTGCTCTTGGTGAGGTGAAAGTGAAATAAGGTGAAATGAATGGAACAGGGTGACTCCTGACATTACTCCCCCTCTAGAGTGCAGCATCTCAATGCACCTGGATAAAAGAACTCCCAAATTGCTCAATCCACAATGGGAAGAATGCTTTGAATTGCCTTTGGGGCATTAAGGTGTCTGTAGTAAAATTTCTGGACTCAGGCTGGTGCATGTACATTCTCCTGCAGTTCCCAAGATATATCCTCAATGCCATAACCCTTCCACTTCACCTTGAATTGTAGCTTTCCTCAAAACAAGCTGCTGTCCAATATCTCCTCCACCTTGTACTCCTCTTCATTGTTGACTAACACTGGTAATGGCAGTTGCTTTGGGTGTTGACTAGGAATGGAGTCCTTTGGGGCTGGGAACAGCTTAACCATATTGAAAACTGGATGTAATTGCCATAGACTGATAAGGAGCTTCAGTCAGTAAGCTAGTGGTCCTACCTGTCTCTCCACCTTGAATGGCCTTAGATGACAATAGGACAACTTCCATGATGGTCATGTCATCTTAATGTCTAAACTGTCCAGGTAGACCCAATCCCCCAGTTTGTATACTGGAGCTGGTGTTCTTCCTCTGTCATAGTACTGTGCCATATCCTCCTTTGCTTTTGTCAGTGCTGTTTTACCTCCTCTTGTGCCCTCCTCATTTTCTCCACAAACTCATTCACTGTTTCATTCTCCAAGGGTCTTGCTCAGGGCTCAAAACCTATACACAGATGCTCACTCATGTCTAAGAAAAAGGGTGTCACCTGGATAGAGAAGTGAATATGATCATTGTACTGAAATTCTGTGTCTGGTATGAGCTCATCCCAGTTGTCCTGCCTCTCATTACAGAACAGTTGCAAGTACTGCTCCAGCTCCTGATTCATTCATTCTGTCTGTCCATCTGACTGAGGGTGATAGGCCATGGTCATGTGAAGCTTCACCTCCAATAACTGGTATAGCTCCCACATGAACTCTGCCACAAATTGAGGGCCTCTGTCCAAGATATACCTGTCCAAAAGCCTATGAAGCTTCCAAACATTCTTCTGATACAAACTGGCATAAAGAACACATTCTCAAACATATGGAGGTGTCAAGGCACAATATTTCAGAATGCGCAGGGTGCAGAGTTAGCAGCAAATGCCTGGGCCAGCCACTGGGATGTGGTCTGGCTAGCCTAGATCTTCATGGTAGAGAGTGGTGAGTATCAAGTGGTAGTATAAATCTGGTCTCCAACTTCCACTGCCTTGTCTGGAAACTCTGAGTCACATATGCCTTCAAACTCCTCTTCTAGGTCCTCCTCCAGGGCCCTGCTACTGCTTCAGTCATCCTTGTAGAGGGCCTCTCTATAGGGGAATGTCAGGGATGAGGAGTCCAGAAGGTCTAGATCCACAAAGGAGAGATGGCTAGTGTAGCATACTTGGATGGCCACACATTCTCAAACTTCAGCCTGGTGCTCTTCCTTAACCTCAGTGGTACAGGCAGAGCACCTCCAAGGGCACTGGCTCATAGTTACCTTGCCCTGGGCCTAGTCTACCTTGGGGTTGTACTCCTAAAGCCATGTGAAACCAAGGATCATGTCCTGCTTGTCTAGGCTGGTGATAGTAAAGACTGCACACTCAGCATGATCTGGTAGTAGAGGATAAGGTCTACTACAGAGCTGATGGTGCCTGCTTCATTGAGCATTTTATCAATGTTGAACACCAGAATGGGTTTGGAGAGTGGCTGCATAGTTAGGCCATGACACTTCACAAACTTCAAGTTCAGGAACAGTCTCATTGCTCCACTGTCTAGGAGGGCAGTGACTCCATGAGTTTGCTGGGTGTCTGTGGTCTTGATTTCCATGTCAAGGTGCAATGAGTTTGCAGAAGGGCTCAAGGCCACTATATACTGCTGGGGCAGTCAGCACTCCCAGGCAGAGTGGCACTGGCAGAGCCTAGCTGGCATTGTGGGTCTTGGCTTAGACTCTGGAGTTGGTGTTTATATGTTGATGTGCTCCTATACTGCCTAGCTACTATGCAGGAAACCAAAAGAAAACCTCTAAATGCACTGGCAACCAGATAGGGTAGGCTGGCAGTAGGAAGGGTGTGTGTGAGGGCAAGTTGATAAACATCTCAGAGAACAAGAGCTGAAAGGTAGTAATGAAAAGGGGGATGCAAGTGAAAGGAGTTGCTAATGCTAGCCTAAGTCTGCTAAGTTGCTAAGTGTTAAGTAAGGAAAAGGGTGAAGACAAATTAATCACTAAGGATGTGGGGGAAGGGAGTTGCTAAGAATAAACAAGGACTAAGTGACAGAACATAGGGAGGTCAATAAAGTAAGCAAAAGCCACTAAGGTATGAAAGGGGGAGTAAGAAGGAGACAGAAGGGGTAATAAGTCACTAAGCAGAAGGCTGCTAGGGGAAGTTACTAAGGTCAGTGAGGGCCTAGCAATGAAGAGGGATGTAGGCCAGAAATGTAAGTCAAAATACAAAGGGACTGGGGACAGACACAAAGACTAGTTGCTAGCCATAGTTGCTAGCATTGCTAAGACACTGATAACACTATAAGGCACCTGTACTTGGTACCACACTAAATCAAGGATGAGTCTGCTAAGGCTTGCTGCTAAGCCATTAACAGTGATAAAGAAGACTAGAAATGAAATTTGAAGCTGAGGGAGGTACTGAAAGCAGAGTACTCAGAAGCTTTGGTGGGTGATGGTAGACTATAACTTTTTTGTGTTCAACTGGGTATGTACAAGGAGTGTTTATACTGTGGTAATACTGTGGTAAGTAATGTAAGCAAGAAAGGAAAGATGGTTGCTAAAGGTAACAGCATCTGTCAAGATGTCTAAAATTTTGTACCAATATCCAGATGGTAACCAGCTATAAGTATGCAATGTTAGAAATGTATATAAAATATGTTAAATAGAAAATAAATGTGCATCTCAAATGGAAAATAAACAAGCATACCATATGTCAGTATTTGAAGTGTAGATGCCATTTAGGTATGTTCATAATCAAGAAAAATAAAGAGTCCAGTAAGTCACATGTCCATGATATGTATGTTTTCTTTTGGAAGTGACATGCCTATGTTGCTAAGAGTTGTTGCTAACAATTGTTGCTAAGGGGGTTATTAGCCTGGTCATTCTAGATCATAAGGCTATATTCCATGTGATGAAGCTCATAATATCAAAAGTCTTATGTCATTAAGGTCTTGTGCAAAAAGCTACCTTGTTTCAGACCTTGGGTCCAGATTATGTATGACTTGCTTATGATCTTCAAGACAAGAATTGACAAAATATCAAATGTGAGGCCATTCTCATAACATGTTCCCAAGTCATGTGCTGTGCAAATAAGATAGATGGAGATGTTTTTAATGGTACTCAGTATGACAGATGGGTCTTATCAATGTCTGGAGGGGAAAACTGAGGTTCTTCTGTCTTAGAATGATCAATATTGGGAAGAGCAATTTCATTTTCTAACAACAGACATGAGAACCTGTTAATACTCAGCAATGGAGGCATATACCTCATCCATCACTTGACTAAAAATCCTCCTCCAATCCCAGGGGGGTGTATAGGCACTGATCTCCTCTGGGGTCAACTCCAGTGCTGGCTCATCTGGTGATGGAGCTCTGGCAGCATCCTTCACAGCTAACAGTTGCAGAAGGAGCTCCTCCTGCTTGGCAGTAGAGAGGTGGTGTACCTTCAGACCCAATGGGCAGTGTTGTGCAAAGTGCCTTGGTTTTTTGCATCTCCAGCACAGTAGCAGTACAGGGCAATGCTGTCAGGCTGCATTTATGTCTATGGGAATGCCTGGTGGCAAGGGGCATAGTGCAGGGATGGCTGGAACAGGGGCAGGTGCTGGGAGTATGGGAGTGGAGTACCAGAGACTGGTGACTGGAGCAGGGCACTGAGTCAGGTATATGTGGTAGAGCTTCCATCAAATC